>JAOTQW010078001.1:0-12239 GCA_026260075.1 Sisor rabdophorus
TCTCTCTCTCTCTCTCTCTCGCCCCCTCTCTCACTCCCTCTCTGTGTCTCTCTCCCTCCCCGTCTTTCTCTCTATATCTTTCTAAATTTTTTGATTGTTTTTGTATATACTTGTCTTAATACAGCTTTATTAAAATCTCAAATCTCTCTTTTTCTGTCACTCTATTTCTGTTTTTCGGTGTGTCGCCCCCTCCCCCTCCCTCTCTCTCTTTCTCTTACTTTCTCAGGTCATACACTAGTGTTTTCATAACCAGCCATAACTTTTCATTTAAAATGGATCACTTTTTCATGCAGTCATGCAGACCTCAGTCTTACACACTCCCGATTGGCCATTAAGACTGCAGGCAGGGGTGCGCTAAGGGGGGAAACTATGATTTTTTTTAAGGGCCCATAAACTTTGCGGGCCCAGAGAGGTTTATATTAGTGGTAAAGGCACTAGCAATAGTGTAATACTATGTTTGGAATGGATGTGCAATGGGTGCAAAATTCGTAGCAGCTCCCCTGCCTACCGGACACGTCTTAGGGAGGAAACAAGAGTTAATGAAGAACTGGAAAAGCAGGCAAGTTCTCCACAATGGTTAAATGCTGCAAAAACTATACTGAAGTGGGTAATATTGTTAACATTGTAAAATAAGTAAAAGTCCAGTGAAAAGTGAAAGTCCAGGAAAATTGTTTCAAATTAAATGGAACTAATCCAAAGTTTATGGAAGAACCATTTGGAAGAACCATTTGGAGGCTTTAGGCTTACAGCCTTTATGAAAATCATGTACATACCTGCATTCCTGATGGGCCAATGACGTCAAAAGCTCCAATAATGTTGAAGACAAACTGCCGTACTTTGTGAAAGCTATCTTCACCGATGCTCCATGAGCCGTCGATGAGAAACACAACATCTGCCTTGGCACCTTTGCACACTGAAGAAGAAAAACAAGTTATTTTCTATTCAATGCCACACTTTATTATTGACGTCCATCCATAAAGACCAGCAGAATGCTTGTGCTGTCTGATTAGAATCTGACGTTTAGTAGGAAAAAAAAGGTCAACCACGCTTTTTTTATGAAAACAAACAAAAGCAGCAAAGCACTTGACAAAATAGAAATCTGACATAATAATTTTTGCCTAATGCACTGCATCGCTGAAGAATTGCCCCCACATACACCATTGCATGCATTCTCAGATTGTGTAAAACACTTTCTGGTCTGCTTTATCACCTGAACTGAGAAACATGCATGGAGTGGAAACAGATATGCCCTCCAGCATGGGCAGAACTCAGATCCCAGACAAAGATTTTAAAAAGACTTCATTGTAGAACTAGAGTTTGCCCATTTTTATTTGAAAAAGATGAATTCCATGTTTATTGGACCAGGGCTTTTGTCCAACATATTACATTAATACTGATTACACCTGTCCGAAAGGCTTAAACTAAGTAAGAATAAATCCTCACTGATCTCGCCCCCCCTTTCTCTCTCCTAACTTTGTATTCTTCTAAAACATCACTTCTTCATTACTGTACCCATCTCCCTATTTTTTCTCTTCCTGTTTCATTTCTCTTTCTCTCTCTCTCTCTCTCTCTCTCACACACACACACACACACAATATAGTCTTTTTATAACCAGCCAATGAAAAATAAAAAAATATAAGTAACCCTTTTTATCCTCAAAAATTAATCACTTCATCATGCAGTCGTGTACACATCTTGCTAAACTGTCTGTCTTCTGACAAAATTAATTCTCTGTGCAGTCAAAACACTTTATTTACAACACTTTATTTGAGACAAACCACTCCATTTGGACTCGACTTTAGGTATATTTCTCCATCAGTGGAGGTTCGCGTCCAATAGCTCCTACACCAGACAGTGTTTACACACCGCATGCACGCTATGGAGATATTTAATCCTGACAAATGCACATCCATCTTGGACACAACACAGCTCATTCTGATCACGTTCCCCTCGCACAAACGCCAAATTGACAACTGTCTGCTCAGTCTCAAAGCAAAGTAACTGTGGATGAAAAAACAGTTCAGCCAAAAAAATAAACCCATACAATTTTCTGGAGTATTTATCAGCTGCGTTTGGAAAATATTAAAAAGAAAAAAAGCTCGTTGTTTCATGTTTAGAAAAATTCAACATTAAATCATTATGTTGTTTTTCTGTAATGCTCTAAATTTACATTAAATCCGTCTTTCTGGTCTAACATTAATTTGTACAATTTTGTAGCATTGTAGTTGCCATATAAGGTGCTGACCTGCCCAGCCAGGAGGAATAGTTGGTGGAGGGGGAGGAGTTGGTGGAAGAGTCGGCACCGGTGTTGGCTTTGCCACTGTAAGAAACCAAACCAGATGGATGAGCTGTGATTTTCTAAATAAAAAAAAATCAGTGAGTGAAAAGTGAAAGCCCATCACACTTACATGTGCGCTCCTTGGTGCTGACCCCAGGTCCCTCCAAATTAGGAGTTTGAACAAACACTGTAGCGCTGTACAGAGAATCAGGACTTAAGCCATCAAAGCAGTACTGACTCTGTGCAGCAGTGATGGTAATCTCCTGCTGACCTTTAGCAGATGCTACAAAAAAGACCAGACAAAATTATATAAGCTCAAGAAACAAATCATCAAAAAGAACAGATACAATGTCAAGAGTGGATTAACCTAGTCAGATGCAAAAAAATTCTATACATCTGAATTTAGTCACCGGATTAAATCAATACGTTATAGTATAATACACCATGTTGACTGAATCTTTATTCTCTTTGGTGGGAAGTGGTGGCACAGGTGTTAGACCGCTAGTTGAAGATTAATTTCCAGAACCACCAAGCAACCAACTCTGGGCCCCCGTTCACTCACTTATATAAATGAGATAATTGTGAGTCATTTTGGATAAGGGTGTCTGCCAAATGCCATAAATATAAAAGTTAATCTTTCTATGAACGATCAACGATTGTTTCACCATTCAAGAAATCTTGTTGTCTGACAAAAGTTTGTGGACATGTGAACATCAGATCCATTTGTGGTTTCTCTCCAAACTGGTGCTACTAAAATGCTTTTTTCATTTTGTTGCATTACATTATTTCTTCACTGTAACTAAGGGGCCTTTCTGTGTTTGCAAGTTCTTCTGTGTTTACATGGGTTTAATCCAGGTACTACGGTTTCTTCCCAAAGACTAAAAACCTATAGGTAAACAAGGTGAAGATGAGCCAAAAACCTGGTTTTGCCGGCTGTGGTTTGAAAAATAATTGTTTGTGTGGAAAGGGTCAGGGTCTCTTGTGTGGGACATACTGGTTTAGTGGTTACTAACTACTGATTTCAAAAGCCAGGACCACCAAAATTGTCACTGCATGGCCCTTGGGCAAGGCCCTTACACCATAACTGCTTAAATGGGATGTAAAAGTGTTTAACTAAGAATTTGCTCTGAATAATATTTATCCTGCTAAATTCTGTGATATTTCAATTTAAACACAAGCTGATTGTTCACTTCAAATGAATGTACTACCTAAAAACCTTGGATTGAACTCCAGACTTTGTGTGTTTCTTATTAATTCTAGATGGTTGTGCTGAATAGTTTTGACTTATTGGCACATTCTTCTTTGTTTCAAGAACGAACTTTAGTTCATTGTTTAACTCTCAGGACTTAGTTGAATAGAACGACAGTGTGGATATCATCTAATATCCTGCATTTTTTCAAACTAAACACCCTTAATCTGTGTGTGAATAAAAAACAGATGAATCTGCGGAAATACACCAAAAGTTCTAGCCTGTCTGAATCCGTTAAAACTTGGTGGTCGAGTTGAATCTACACATGTCCTTTGACAGAGAATAAACGAAGAAAAACACTGAGGATAAACATTTAGTCCAGGCAACCGACATGTTGTCATTCCAGGAGACAGATGACACAATACGAGGCAAAAGAAATGTGTCGCTAGGGCAACCATCAGTAAACAACTTTAGCTATTTATACAAACAAGAATGGGAGAGGGGTAAATGAAACCAAAAGATCATCAAGAGTGGTTTGTGTGACTCACCATCCAGAGGATTTAGCTTGATCCTGTAGGACGTTGCACCGCGGTGAGGTGTCCACTTAACACAGAATCTGTCGTAGCCGACATTGTACGTTTCCAGGTTGGTCACGTTGAGGTAGACTGAAAAGACAGACCGAAAGTTCTTATTGAAAACCTTTTGCATTCATGTCGTCCGGCTTCGATGTACAAGCAGTTGCAAATATTTTATCGAAATTAAAGTTGAGCTTGAATTTCATTTATTTTGTTATGGTTCCTTTATTCATTTTTTATTTATTCTATTACTGACCTTGACTAATCATTCATTCATTTATATTCTATGACTGCTTATTCCCCAATTCCGGGTCAAGGGGGGGGTCTGCTGGAGCCTATCCCAGACCACATAGGGCGAGAGGCAGGGGGTAAACCCTATACAGGTCGCTGGTCCATTGCACAGCCACATACAGACAACCCCACACTTACATTTACTCGTATGGGAAATTTAGAGTAACCAATGTACACGCTTTTGGACTGTGGGAGGAAACCGGAGAAGCCTGGAGAAACCTACGCCAGCACATGGAGAACATGCAAACTCTGCACAGAAAGAATCGCACCCAGGACCTTCTTGTTGTAAGATGACTGTGATAACCACTATGCCACCGCACCACCCATTGACCAAACACTTTATGCTAATCAATGTGTAATGTCTCCATTAAATTTGAATCTTATATATTTTTTCAGCATTCACAGCCTGATCTAATCTTGCTTTAAGAAGTAAGAGTAGCACAGGAATTCCCACTAATGGAACACTGCTAAAACTAGATTATCCCATAGTTTTCTGTTTTGCCAAAAAAAAAAAGAACATAGAAAATCTTGACACATACGTGTTGTTCCTTGTCCTGTAAGCTCTCCGCTTATGCCACCGTCATACTGAGCAAACACTTTGACATCATAACTTGTACCCGGTAGCAGGTTGTGAAGAGTATATGATGTAACATCGCCGACAAACACTTCCAGTGTCTCGTCCTTATCTGAGAAGATCACAGAAAGGTTATACAAGAGCACAAACTCACTGTTTTGGCACTTTGCATATATCAGATACAACATCAAGCCAAAGTTTAGGACACCTGACCTGACCATCGCAAACATAATTGATTTAAACCTTTTATTTGTTTACTCATCACACTTTTTTTTTAGACTAAAAGGCAACATAAGCCATTTGATGGCATAAACCAGGTAGTTACCTTTAAGCTTTCTTTCCTATGAAATTAAAGAACTAAAATAAGTCTGTAGGGTTCCGATGTTCATGCTTATTAAAATAAACTGTACAGACCAAGCAATCGCACCGAAGTTAGTTTTATCCGAACCAAAGACTAACTTTCTTAACTCCAGTGAAGGAATACAGTATCAGTTCAACGTACAATGACATGCTAGACTAACTGTGTGCTGGTTTAGCAAACTCTTTAACAAGGAGCCATTTATGGATCTGATGGTGAGGTGTCCACAAAGTTTGGCCAATATAGTGTATATAGTATATACATATATATGTTGTTTGTACACATATGTATTTGACAGAAACAGAATTAAGCATACCTGTGGGCTGATAAACAAGTTTATACCCAAGCACTGGGATGGGAGCAGGGTCCCAGGATACACGGAAACGGGTGTACCACTCATCTGATACGCGAAGGTTTTGGGGCTGCAGCAGGCCAACTGTTGGTCCAAAACACATAGCAGAGAAATACCTAAATGTTAAATTCGTTCCACCTATTACCCAGAAAAAAAAATCACACTAAAGCATGACTCATTTCCATCGACTAAAGAAATCCGTATTAGCTTGGCATCGCCCGGAGGCGCTACTGATCAGGCCCACATGATTTTTCCGCTTTGTGTTTACACTGCCTTCAGGGGAATATGTATGCTTAGACTGGGTTTATTTTATTTTCGCAGCACTTCCACTTAGGCAGTTACAGTATGAACCGCCAGACGTAAAGCTATTAAGTGCCAATATATTTAGACCCCAAAAACATTCTGTGTAGTCTCAGAAGTCAGGTTATTGTTTAATTTAAAGAAAGAGAAAGTTGTTAATTTTCCCTATTGACTGGTAAACTTACATTCCATTCCACCAATGTAATGAAAATCTGTCTTTTAGTGGTAATTAAAAGCTACAAATTCATTCATTCATTCATCTTATATACCTGCTTATTCCCTAATTCTGGTTTACAAGCAACTTCTGGAGCTTATCCCAGCTCTCTGCAAGGGCAAAAGGCAGTAGGGGTTTACACTGAATTTAGAATGTAGAACGTACATGTTTGGACTGTGCAAAGAAAATGCACAATTGTTATTTAGCAGAACTTCACAATTGTTATTTAGAAAAATCGACACTTCCACGTGTGTGCGTTTCTACGCTCCTCTGACTTGCTGACTGTTCCCTTAACAAGTCTACACTCTTGGCGTAATCGGCCCTTTTTCCTGCATATGCTCAAATCTCTGGAACTCTACCCTACAATATTAGACATGCTGTTTCATTTAAGTCTTTAATGCATCTCTTGCAAACTTTTTTGCATATCAGTGATATAAATGTTTTTTTTTCTTTTATACTGTTTTTATTTGTACTGTATTGCTCTTTTATTTGCATTTTAATGTTAAACAAAGAGAGAACCAAACAAACACAAATAAAAATCTTTGTTCTTAAAATCATTAATAATTTGAAAACATGGCAAGCTTTTTAAATTATCACATAGATGCTATTAATAAACTAAAACTAATGAAATAGTATAAAAGCGTCAGAGAAACATCTTTACAGCCTTACATAGTAAACAATATGCAAACATCCATAAATATTATGCAAAATCATTTATGTTTATATTAATGTCTGTTTATTTCAATACGTTAATGTTATTGCAAAATCATTTAGGAAAGCAGCACATTAAAACAAATGAAAAACTGACACGCTACATAATACAAATCAAGAAAAAGGAAAGAGAGAGAAAGTGAGCGAAGAATTTTTCTTTAAGTCTCACTTACGTGTCTTGCCATTTCCGACCAGAGACCCTCCCTGTGTGTCTGCGTAAATGGCCTGTACGGTAATGTTGTAAGGAGTATCAGGAAGTAGATTTTGAAGCATAGCAATGTTTCTGTTTCCAGGAACAGAAGTCTGTGGACAAACATTTACTTAGATGGACCTACTTGGTTTATAACTATAAGATAATTTAAAAATGTTGCTGTAGCAAAGAATGAGCATGACATCATCGTTTTGACTCTAGTCAGTTAGAGACAAATTAAAAAACTGATAAAACCCTTTAAATGAATTTTTGAGCTACACATCATTCACACATGGTCCACCCAGAATGTCAAGGCTTCAGCCAGTAATAAAGAAAAAAAAGAATCTACACTACCAACCGCTAAAACGCCTTTTTTGATTATAGTATTATAATTAACAGATTAAAAATAAAATAAAAAATGTGATTTATAAATCATTTACAGCTATTGGTTTCTAACAGAAGCTAAAATGACCTAATACCAGCTACTTAACTCGAACAATAACATTCTCAGCTTTCACATACACTCGATTGCCTCAGCATATGAGGTCAGTTTGGCCTTTTTTTAATTTTGTTCATTTCCTGTTTGAGATCATTTATTTGCCAATCTGTTAAATGCTACAGCTGGATAATAGATCTAATTTTAACCTCTGTTAATAAAAGTTATTGTTTGTGTATATTTGACTGACTTTTACATTTACAGTATTTGGCAGATGTACTTGGTGACTTATATTTATACACTATTTAATAGTAAGCAATTTGGGGTTAAGAGCCTTGCTTAAGGGCCCAATAGTACTGGGAATCAAATCTATAATCTTTTGGGTATAAATCCAATGCCTTAACCGCTGCACTACCACTTTACCCAGAATTCTTTTAATAACAAATGCATATTCATGAGCACATCAAGGTGTTTATATGAATAAAATATAAGAGATTGTGTGTAAGACATAATAAATCTTTACATGAGGCATGTACAGTATGTGTAAGCACGTACAATGTTTTTTTATGGGATACTCCAAACTCATAACAAACATAAAGCTTAGTCTGTAATTTTAGATTTTGCAGACTATACACACTAACACAGTGAAATCCTGTAAAATAAAAAGGACATTTCTTCTGTAATGTAAACTATGTTTGCCTAAGATGACTGAACTGCATCTTACAAACGCTCAACATCAAACCTGCACAAGCACGTTGAGGTAAGTTAAAAGTACTTATATATCTTTGGTTTATAGAATTGTAAAAACAACCAGTTCAAGATTTAAACCCCCTTGTCATTTTTAAACCCCCTTGTCACCAACCCAGGTGTTAAAAAAGTTAGCCTAAATAATGATACAAAGTTTAAACAAAAAATTTTAATACTTCGATTTGTCAATTTGTAAACTTGTAATTTTTTTACTTGAGTGAAATATTTATTTAATATATAATACATTTATTTAATATATTTAATGTTTATATTGCAAACACTGTTTCTAATATATATATATATATATATATAACTTATAACTAAATATATATAAATTCTTATAACTATATATATATATACTTACAAATACAGAAATGGGGTCTCCAGTCAATGGGGCATATGTAATTTTGTACTGCATCACCGGTCCTTCAGCATGATCCCAGCCAATACTAAGCGTGCTGGTGGTGGCGTCAAACACACGCAGGTTTCTCGGCCCGGCACGTGGCACTTAAACAGACATTGCTTACGGTTAGCATACTTCCCAGACTAAAATATACAAACAAACTTCATACATAAAAAACGAGTGATTCTGTCATGTTCCTAAATCCTGCCCGCGTTTATGTTGGGTGTTGATAGTTTAATCATAAATTTTAGCTCACATGTTTTTCCATTTCCTTTGACAGGTGGTCCGTTTCCATCAGCATACAGTGCCAAGACATTGACTGAGTATGAGGTGTCAGGAACGAGCTGGTCCAGGAATGCATTGTTGATGTTTCCTGGAACTAAGACCTTCACAAAAAGAATCGTCATGTAGATGAGTATGCAGATGAGCATGCTTAAGTTCATCCTACTAAAAACAGTTTGGTGGACATCACTAATCCGGAGTACAGAAATCTAAATAATGACCTCATCATTAAACCTCTGTTTAGATAGGCTGAGTAAAAGGACATCTTCGGATAGATGTGTAATCTAAACAAATGCTGCTGTGGGTCAAATGCAGGATTCTTTTTTTTTTAGCCTTTTTGGACAGCTGTTGTTGGTGTGTATGAACCTGGGCTTCAGGTCTAAACACATCTGCTGCTGGTGTTCTACAGCTGTTGGGGAATCCCATCCTCTACCTGTCAACAGCTAGCCTGGTTTATCACTCTATCTGATGACAACCTCTGTTTTATCTATGAATCATTGCATCACAGGGTATGCAGATGTGCTTCAGATGTGCAGATGTGCACTTTATCCTTTACTAAACTCAGGTCCAGTAGAATGCAAGGTCGAATCGAAGAACCATGAAATGCTATTGAGGCATATTTAAACAAATGATAAGGGTTAATTAAATTCCTTTATAGCCATGCTAACATATTGAATCAGATTTAAGGAGTTCCGCCACAGCAAGTAAAACAATAAACTGTATTTGAAGCACATATTTACATTAATACACTTATTTATTGTGTATTATAAGTATTATTTTATAATATATCACCAAATACTTAGTGTAGATCGGTCCACCTCATGTAAAGCTAACAAATAATAATTTTAAAAATCTTTTTTTGCCACCCAAATCTTTCCAGTTTTTTAATATCAAAACAATATGTGTTTTAAACGTATTAATATTTGAAAACCTAGTAGTTTATAATATAAGGACAAACAGGATTGTGTAATATGAAAACTGTATGGACTCGAGTGTTAGTGTTCACAAGTTAAAAACACTAATAAAACACCTGCTTTGTGGAAAAATATTTTTTTTCACTTCAACCTGCCCCATCCCAGATTATTTTTCCCATAAAATACATAATTTGTAATAATTTACAATCAATAACACATTTAAAAGTCACTTTGTTTAAGAATCATGATTAGATTAACCTATAAGCAAAAACTTTTTACACTTAATAAAAGCCTCCAGCTAATTCCATAAAAAACTGAGATTAAAAAGGGGAAATTTTTAAAAAGGTAAAAGCTGCAGTATATAAAGCAAGATTAGCTGTATTTTTTAATAAACTGTTTTTTGTAAAGGGTTTTCAGAAAGAAACGGGGAAGGTGTGTGTAGGGTTTGGTACTAATTTAGGAACATCCCTTCAGTGTCTTTCTCCTCTATTGCTTTGCTCTAATATACAAGGACAGACTGAGGACTGAGGTATAACATTTTGGTTGTTGATGTACATTAATGAGGTCATGTCCTCAGATTCATCTCATCTCCAAAAATCCTTTTCTGATTAATACTGAACTGGGTCCGGCAATGTGGTGTACCGGGTTAAGACACCAGCGCATTGTGATACGGACTACTCTGAACCACGCTACCTCTCTCTCTCCCTATTTCACCTCTATTCTATTAACAAAGGCTCCAAAAAGATCAATAGCAATTGTAAAAAGGGACCCGAAGTACAAATGAGATGAATTGACGGAAAGAGTTTACATCTCTAAGTTGTAAAACACTCGTTCGTTCTCTACTGATGTGACTACTGATGAGTCTATACAGTTTTGAACGAAGCCATGCAGGTTTTTACAAAAGTGCATACTAATGAAGTTAATATCTTGTTACTTGAATTCAATAATGTTTAACACTTAATTTGTCTCCTTTTTATATAATTTATTCGTGAACAGAAACTATTAACGTTGAGGGAATATCGAATAACAAAATGAAAGCGTTCTTGGCAGAAGGCTTGGACATTTGGCCCTTACAGCAGATATCAACTTGTAGGAGTACAAAGCTCTAAACATGGACGCTGTGAAAAGTAATAGCCCAATAAAAGCAAATCAACTTCTATGTGTCATAAATATTTTAATCACAAAACCAACAGTTCTGACGTGTCTAGTTCATGTTCCTTGTTTGCATATAGATCTTCCTCTGGCCCTGTATGTATTTTTTAATCCAAAAGTTCTTCATTTCTTGTCGCAATCATGGTGTCCTCTATTTGCACATTTTTTTTCCACATCTCTACATTTGATAGTGACTAGTTAATGAAATTAAAGTAATAGCAACATTTGAACAGCCCCTTAAGGAGTGAAAAATAAAATGAAATGCTATACCTTGATTCGCTAGCATCATGGGCGCAGCCAAAGGGGGGGCATATTTATAGGAGCCTCACCTCATACAGTTATTAAATTGTAAGCAGCACTAACAATGTTGACTGCCACAATTGCCAAAATATAGATAGCACAGACATCGAAAAGTGAAAGAAGAGGATAAAAATGAACTTACAAATTCAGAAGGTCGAACTCCTGTGAGTGGCGCATACTCGACGCGATACTGCTGCACCACACCCGTTGCAGGCTCCCATCGGACATTGAGGCTGTTCGGGCTGGGATGGTATACTTGGATGTTTCTGGGGGGAGTACGAGGTACTGTGGGGTAAAAAAAAATATGAATAAAGAAATATTTTAGAGACACCATATGACCAGAGCAGTGTAGACATTTCACCAGCACACCACATAAGTTTTCCTGATAGTCTTTGTATGTAACAATACAGTACATAAGTTCTTTACTGGATCAATGACACTTAAACAATGATCAGGTATGACAATGCTCCTATCGAACTTCACGGTTGTGGACTAATAACTAATGTGTCCTACAAAGAGCCATCTTTAGGATAAACTAAAAGGACAATAATAACCTAGATCTTCTAACCTGACAATAAAGGCTCAAGTCACTATCGATATTGTGGCTAGATGGAAAGTAAAACCAGGCTTAAAAATCTTGAGGAAAGCCTTTGCAGAGGTATGGGGGGTCATTATAGAAGAAAAGTGAGACTAAATCTAAAAAAGGGATGTTGAAAAAAAACATGTGAATGTAAATGTTGGGTGTCTCAATACTTTTGTCAGTTGTGTAACATGACCTATATTTGTATTTCCTAGACAAAGAAGCCACAAGGACAATTCATTGTGGCTCGGATGTAGTTCTGATAAGTTTAGCTTTGGAGCGAAAAAGTGCTGGCTACAATTAAACAGGAACTCAAGGTATAGTACAGCGATATAGCTCAGGGAAAAAAATGCTGATCTAAGTTGCAGACACAGACACACAAAATTTTATGGC
>JAOTQW010078009.1:0-12236 GCA_026260075.1 Sisor rabdophorus
ATCATAGGTTCTGGACAACCATGTTTTTGCTGCTGCCCCCCTTAACCTTTGGCTGCTCAGTTGAGAGAAAAATAAAGATATAAATGTGACTTCTGTTTCAGATAAAAGTGTCTGCCAAAAATCAAATGTTAAGTCATTATTCACAACTCCAATAATGCGGTGTAAAGCCAACAGTAATTTAGTATGTGCCTGTTGACAAATTAGTTCAGTTGTTTATTCTCATTGATAAAACCTCTAATGAAATTCTATAAATGGTTAAAATGATGGATTTTCCTTTTTTTTTTTTTGATCATTTGATCTCTGTTAATAGCTGGATTGGCTTTATTTCATTCAATCATTTATCTTTTATATCCGCTTATTTTCTAACTCTTGCTGGAGTCCATCCCAAGGCACATAGACCGAGAGGCAGTTTTGTGTCCTCTCTGTCTGTCCTATGAAGGTGAAATATAGGACAGACCCCCCCCCCCCCAATACACACACACACACACATATACACACACACACACACAAAAATGTAAGAAATGGCAAAGAAATACTCCCTGAACAGGACTCAACTTAGAACCCATTCTTATTCGAGTGATAAACAAGGAGCAGGAATTATTCAGTCACACTGTGTGTGCGTGTAAACAACTGTAGTCACAAGTCCTCAGAAAACAGCTGGTGCGTCTTCATGGCAGAGTTAAAGCAAAATTCCTGATTTAACTACAGTTTTCCACACACAGTTATAAAGATCAAAAGGGAATGGTTTTGTCTTATTGTCATTTTTGTTGAATTAAGAGTTGATGCTGCGTCACGTCGACATCTTAGCCAAAAAGAAAGTGCGTTTGGTGACGTACTGGTCATGTTTTGGGTGGGGATTTACAGCATTACTCCAAACTCAAACTGAATTTGTATAATTAAGAGTGCGAGCTGCGAAATGTTGTTACCAAAGCACAGTTCGAACCTGCTTGGTTTTGTGCTAAACTTATAACATGTTGAAGCAACAGCTGGCCGAACTGTTCGAAACATCACTATAATTAAAAAAACGGCTCTCTATGTGCCAAATTAGTTTCAAGCCTCTTGCAAATCAGTTCTTTTCTAAAGATTGTGCACTAGAACACCACCACCACAGTGGTTTTAATTAGCATTCTGTTTCGCATGCTGTGGCAGTTTATTTCCACCCACTTTATATTCTTAACTGAATTACCTGCAACTGAAAACCTGCTGGGAAAAAAGCAATCTTCTTATTGTTGTGATAAACGTTTAACTACCATACTATAAATACCTATGGAATTAAGTCTAGCCAATAAAATAAAATGTAATTTTCATAAATGTTAAAAAAAGGTACACTTGGGTAAAGAAGAAAATAATAAAAACTTTTGACATTCTCAAAAAAAAAATGCATTTATACGTTATAATACGTACGGTTTGCCATCTTTTTTTAAACCTGCAGTTGTAGTTATTTGCACACTCATCAATGATAGTGTCTTAAAGTACCCAGTGTGCCATGTTAGGACAGGATAAGAATGGGCAAATGTTAAGCCTGCTTTTATTAAGAGGTTTGTGTGAAAGTGTGACATTTGAGATAAATCAAAGATAAAAACGTTAAGAATAGCCATGTTTACAAAGCATGTTACTTTTTCCTGAGCCGAGTTTTTTTTTTATATATTAGTGTATATCACAAATATAAATTTTAGAAATATCTTTTTACAGTTTTGCTTAAACACTGATATTATAATGCATCAGAAACTTTGTTGGAAAAGTTTAATAATAGCAAAAGTTTTATCTTAGAATGGCTAATTTCCTAGATCATTAGGTGAAGCATGATTATATTAATTCCAGTCCAACTGCAGTAATGCGAACGCTTGAATGCGCTAGTGCTGCTATAGCAACTGCTCGTTTGCAGGGACATGTACTTGCAGGGATAGTCACACTGTTTGGCTAAAAATGTCTTTGTTTCTGACGGTTTCTGTGTTTTTCTTACATTACATATAACTTTTACATTATATATAACTTCAGCATGCTTGTCTATGCTGCTGTGGTACAAGCAAAGCAACTTGCTTTGTTACTGTAACGCAAGCTCTCTTTGGACGTCTTACAAGCGAAACCTTTTTTTTTTTGGAAGCGGTTACAGTGTGAGAAACTGAGAAGATGGCTGTCATTTTAGTAAAAAATATTATGTCTACCTGTAGCTTGTGTGTGGGTCCAAACAGATGATGAGAACTGCAGAGCATATGGATAGATAGAAAGGAAAAGGTAAGAAGGTAAAGACAAGCTGTGCTGTTTAATTTAATCTTCTTTCACAGACGCCCAACACTGTGAAAAAGATCTATTGCTCCAACATGCCCCCCCTCTCCACACACATACACACATTTGTAAGGGCTAATAATTTTAAATGGCATGAAATGCACATTGTTGCAATTTTCTCATTAGTCGGACATTTTACAAGTACAGGGCGAAGACGTTTTCAACTACAGTTTTAAAATTCTCTGTAAATAAAACCTCACAAGACAAATAAGCACCATCATTTGGAGAAAATTTACAAAAAGGGACATTAATGCAGCTTTTTATATCCTTTTATTGAGGACAGCTAATCCTGCAATTTCTGGTGGAATATTTTCCATGACATTGGCCATTCATTATTGAGTCCAAGGTCTGCAAACACAGCCAAGCGCCCTCTCCTACTTAGACCGCTCATCTTTTATTCAACACGCCGCGATTAAGTAATACAAATCTAATGTTCCGCATGAAGCACTGTGTTCAAACAAAGTACAGAGATATTTTAATTGACATTTGATGTTTTAATTACTGTTAGACTTATTTCGAAAGAATAACCTTTTAGTATGAATGTGCTTTTTTGGTGGTGGGATTTCATTGACCTGATTTTAAATTATTATTTTTTTTTATACACACACTATATTGCCAAAAGTTTGTGGTCACCTGACCATCAGATCCATATGTGGCTTCTCTCCAAACTGTTGCTACAAATATGGATGCACACAGTTGTCTAGAATGTTTTTGTATGTTGTAGCATTACGGTATTCCTTCACTGAAACTAACGTATACTTTCTGGTTTCTGGTCACGTACATGCGCTGTATGGTTTGATACTAACAATTTATACTAATACTGTACAAGGGCTGTCATAGTACTTTATCATTATATTTTGAGAATGAAGGTGAAGCAATACGAAATAAAAAAAGCGAATTATGTCAAAATTACCTGAATAAAGTTGTAGTTTGTATGTAAATCGGCAGATGCTGATTGGATGAGATGTAATGCTACGTTCACACAACGCAACATGACGCTAATATTTGGCCCGTGTGCAGTGTTTTACTCTGAAAACATACATTTTGTAAAGGCTGCAGACGGCTAAAAATAATGCTCGTCTCTATTGTCGTATACAATAGACATGTCATTGACAGTGTGTGTAAGCTGTTCATAATAGTGGCGGGGTATTAGTATTAGGCGCCCTTTATTTCTGAATCCATTTGTTACTAATGGCTAAATTATTACGGTAAACCAACATTGAGGGCGACTGCGTGGTGATGTGGGTAAATGTGCCGGCACCCATATATGCTGTTAAACCTCCTTTAAACCCAAATGTACTTTATGTTAGATTTATTGCATTCGGTAACATCTTTTGTATTTTAGCTAGCAAGAATAAAACACCCCAATTAGCTGGTTACCGTCTTGCATTACTAACAGTTTTTTTAGTTTGTGCCCCACTGTAAAAATCACTGGAAATAAAGCCATTAACACCACATTATTTTTGTCATATTTTGTTTTCCATTTGCACTCAAACACTAAAGTACAGAGTAAGTAACTTCTTTTGTGTTTCAAGTTGTAATTAGAAAAGTGAGTAGAGAGTTTTCTTTAGTCCCTTTTTTATTAACCTTTCGAAGCTCTGAAGCACCTCAGAAACTTTTTTTTTTGTTGCTCAGATAAAAGCAGCTAGTTTAGCAGGCCGGTATTGTCTGGTATGTGTATTGCTGTATTGTGTTGATAATTGTCTCATTCTGATGGTACAGAGATGATGGATAAAACGCTCAAAACGCATCATTCAAGGTAAAAAAACAAAACAAAAAACAACTTAAAAATATCCGCATTTATTCACCGAGCTGTGCTAGGAATTAAAATATCTAAATATATATACATCAAAAGTTCAACTTACTTTGTTACATTTTTATAGATCTGTACAATTAGCGGAGATGTCATTTACACACGAGCACGGGCCTCCCTGCGGATTGCGCCATTTTCCAAATGGTAATAAGCGTCAGTAATTGGCACGGGTCTGTAGACAGTTTTAATTATATCAAGCCAAAATAAAGCTGAAAGTCTACAAGACAGTAGCTGGTAGCTATGTTGATGGTAAAAGACAGGAGGCAGAGCTAGAGGTAGCGGAGCTGAAGAAGTCACAAGGTTGGACAGGATTAGGAACAAGTACATTAGAGGGGACGGCTTGTGTTGGATGTTTTGGGGACAAAGTCAGAGAAGACGGATTAAGACGGTTAGTGAAAATGTCAGTAGGAGGATGTTGGAAATGGAGCTGAAAGTAGGAGACAAGGAGAGGAGGTGTATGGATGTGATAAATGAGGACATGAAGTTAGTGGGTGTGAGTGTAGCAGTACCTCTAACTCACTGAAGGGGGCGAGTGTGATCACAATGGATTTTTCTTGTTGTTTCTCTGCTAACTTTTTTTAATCGTTTGTACATTTAGATGTAAGACAGATGTTAATTTATTCTGCAATCAATTCTGTATTAACAGCAAGTACCTTTTGCCAAAGGTACATTTTTATGCAGAGGACATTGCTTACGTAATTCAGGGTGTTTCAGTAAGGTGTGTGTGTGTGTTGTCAGGGTGATAAATGTTTGGTCTGGGTAAAGTGAGCAAGAGCCTCTGGCGTTGCTAGAATGATGGACGAGGGCCACCAGGACCATGACACTTCTAGCTGTGCCTGTCACAACCCCTCTCTGTTCTTTCTTCCCTTTATTTTGCCATCATGTTCCTATTACACACATTTTAGTTTTTGTAATTTTTTTTAATGAAGTATGTGTGCTGTCAGCACAGCTCATTGTTCTACATTACTCACACCAAAATGTGTACAGAAACGGAAATAAACCAAGACATTTAGCCAGAACTCACAGGAATTCTTCTTCTTTATAGTTTCAAAAAACAAAACAAAACAAAAAAGCCCAAAGCAGCTCACACATTTGCACAGTCCCTCAAAGACCTGAAGCTTCAACCTGATAAATGTCGAGTTAAAGGGGTGAGAAGTGAGAAACAGAGACAGGCAAGAGAAGAAGAAAGAATACTGGGACATCGGTAATAAAGGTTGGAAGGAAGAAAGTATAAATACATGAAATGAATGCAAGAAGACAGGAAAGAAAAAAGATATGAACGCAAGCATGAAAAAAAGAAAAGACGGAAAAAAGAATTACAACCATGTATTAATAATGTCAAAAAGAATGGAAAAAATGATCTACAGAAAGAAAGAGGAACAGAATGAAGGGAAGAAAGAATGAGGGAGACGGACAGAATGAAATAAAGAAAGAAATATAGGGAAAAAAGTAAAGAAACAAAAGAAAGAAAGAAAAAGGAATGAAAGAGAAAAATCTAAAGTCGGAAGGACAGGATGGAGCTAGAAGGATGAACTGAATGGGAAAACAGAAGGTACACAAGATGAAAGCAAGAGAATAAATGAATGACAAGAAACAAATTAAAGCCAGAAGGAAAGACAAAATGAAGGGGGGAAATGAACTAAAGTATAGACTAAAAAGGAAAAAATTATGGGTATAGTGTTATTGTCAACAGTGGAGCAGAGGCTCTTAGACAGTGAGTCCAGAGAGAACGGTGTGAGTGCAGATACAGATAAATGAGTTGGGAGATGTAAAACACAGACAGAAAATGACAGATTCTTCTTCATCAGGACACCAGGCGACTGTCTCTTCTCCTTATGGCTCAGGAGCTGCCTGTGTTTTTACTGCAGCTTCACACACACCACGCCATTTAGCGGATAATTAGCCTTACACAGTTTCTTATTAAAAACGCGAGACAGGCACTCTCTTTTACCCCTTCATTTTTTTATAGCTCTCTTTTTGAACCGCTCCTTATCACAGTTAGTTTTTATCGAACTGCCATAATAATTGATGAATGACGGTGCAGTAAGGGAGCAGATTGTGATGCAGACGTAAATTCACCTGTATCCACTAATTCCCTAACTCGGAGTCACAAGGGTCTGCTGGAGCCTATCCCAGTGCACATAGGGGCAAAAGACAGGGGTACATCCTGGACAGTCCATCAGGGCGAAACATAAACAAACCACCACACACACTGACAATCTCTACTATGGGGACTTTAGAATCACTGATCAACCTAATGTAGATGTTTTTGGACTGTGGAAGGAAAACGGAGTACCCTGAGTAAACCTAACACAGAAAGACCGCTTGCTTAGAAATTGAAACTGGGAATTACTTGCTGCGAGGCGACTGTGCTACCCGAGAAAACAATTAGTGTTGCAAACATCAAACTTTGTAATTTATTTCTGTGACATTACCACTAGCTAAAATCTAAAAAATATTTAAAAGCTAAAATATACAAAAACCAGCACTGTTCCATGAATCACTGACTTCCATGTGGGTTTAATTATTCATCTTCTATACTCGCTTATGAACTAATTTGGGGTCATTAGGGGCCTTCTGGAACTTATCCCAGCTCTCTAAAGGGTGAAAGTTAGGAAGGGTACACCCTGGGTAGGTTGCCAGTCCATCACTGTACCACACACTCACACACTCGCACTTACTTCTACAGGCAATTTAGAGTTTTTGTTTTTGGACTGTGGGAGAAAGCTAATGTACCCGGAGGAAACCCGGGACATTCTTTCTGTAGGGTGAATGTGCTAACCAATACACCATTTATTGGATCAAATCAGATTCTGTGATGAAAGATTATTACTTATAATGTCCACTAGATGGAGCAAAATGGAAACTTGCATCACATTTAGCTAAGTGACAATAAGATTAAATGACAACAGTCCAATCAAAGGAGAACAAAAATATGGAAACATTAATTCCGAAACAGCAAACGTCGGGTGTTTGGGGCAAATGCTGCCCTGCCCCACAGAGAATTTTAGAAGTTTACAGACTTGCAGCACCCCGTGCAGAGAAAATTATAAAAAAAGAAAAGAAAAGAAAAATCACTATTTATATTGATAAAAATATCTAGCTATGTTTTACCTTGTGTTATATGTTTAACTTTTTGTTAATAAGTCAGTACTTACCACCACCGCCAACCCTACTACCCCCTACTGCCCCCTATTGCCCAACCAGCATTGAATCCAGGTGCAATTTTATGATGGGCTTCAAATCCGTAGATTTGTAAAAAAAATAATAATAATAATAAAAAAATTGGATAGAACACTTTTTCACTGTTTTTTCCTTCCTTTCAGGTGCAACGATGAGGAAGTTTGCATACTGTAAAGTGGTATTGGCTACATCTCTGGTGTGGGTGATGCTGGATATGTTTATCCTCCTCTATTTCAGCGAGTGCAACAAATGTGACGATAAGAAAGAGAGAGGACTCCCCGGTAGAGAAGGTGCGTACATTCGCATGCATGCATACATTAGTCAATAGCGTCGGGTGGTAATGTTTGCATGAGCAGAAACGAAATACAATTATTCAAAGTTTTACCATTACAAAATCTGATTTTCCTTCTGGTTTTTAATTGGCCTTAAAGTATTGTCATGGATTGTCAGAGGAGTAACAGAGAGTGGGCATGGTGGGGCAAAAGAGGCAGGGAACAAATACCAACATGATTTGTATAACTGCATCCCTCACCGAAACCCTTAACTGCACGGAGGAGCAAATCTAAAGTCCACCTAAAGTTCTGGTAGCTCGCAGAGAAAATGCTAGCTGCACACAAAAACTGTTGATGTGTCAGTAGTTATTGGCTTACCAACCACCCACAGTCCAGCCCTGACAGCATCTTTTCTGCTCAGGACCCGTAAGCTTAAAACTTCTGCACTGTCTCACAGCTTGACATGCTGTCATGAAAACTGAGTTTGACTGCCAACAGGAACACATAGGTTTAGTTCCCGGCCACACCAAGTCACCACCGCTTGGTCCCTGAGCAAGGCCCCTAACCCCAATTGCTTAGTTGTATCATTTATTCTATCGGCTGGTGCCTATCCCAGCGTACTTAAGGTTTGAGGCAGGAGTACACCTTGGACAGGTCGCCAGTACACCGCAGGGCCACAAATAGACGGGCAGCCACACACTCTCACTCAATCTTATGGACAGTCACTAATCAACCGAATGTAGATGGTTTTTGTACGGTTGGAAGAAAACTGGGTTAGCCGGAGGAAGCCCACGGGGAGAACATGCTAAGTCACAGACCCCTTTGCCCCAGGTTGAACCGGGGACCTTCTTGCTGTGAGGCGGCCGTACTAACCACTATGCCACCACTGCGCCCTGCTCATTTGTTTGAAAGAAATAATTGTAAATCACTGTGGATAATGGCGTCTGCCAAATACTGTAAATGTCAAAATTATTTAGTGACAGTATTTTTTCAGGGAATAGCATAACTCAGTCTCTTAATCGAGGTTTTACAAATTGAATGTGTATATTTAAAACTAGGAAACCTAGTTGTTACCTACAATTGAAGTTAAACAGATGCTAACATTAACTCAAAGAAAACTTGTGACCATGGAGGGGCTTCATGACCCTTTTTATCGATTCTGACTCAAAGAATATTTAGTGACTTATCTAGTCCAGCACCCAAAAAAAGACTGAACAACAAAAAAACAATCTGCACCCAATTCAGTGTCTTCTGTCAGCACAGTAGCAGTGATGGTAAAGAAAAATTGACTGACCCAAAAAGAAAAAGGATCACTGCTGATCGACAGAGCTTCTCTGCTCTTGGGGAGGAAAGTCTGGGCTGGTTTTATTCTTGGGGAGAGAAAAAAAAAAGAACACACTCATACAGATCGTTGAATATTTAGTGCCTCCTGAAAGCTTTCATGTGCTAACTGTTCCACTAATATCACTAACCCTGCTATTAGCAACTTAACAAGCAACAAGAACTTGTGTTGTAAACTAGACATAAAACATAAGTCTTATTTGAATAATTTAGGTCTACTATAGATAGAGACAGACTGAAAGATAAATGGAGGGATAGATAGATGAATAGATGGAAAGAAAGTAGATTAATGGATAAACAGGTGGATTGATGAATGGACAGACAGGCAGATTGTTGAATGGACAGACTGGAAGATTGATGAATGAATAGAAAGATAGACGGATGCATTAGTGGGCAAATGTGGATGGATTGAAAGGTGGATAGATACACAGATGGATAGGTTCAGAAGTCCAATCGAATGTCCACCTTTAAAAGAAGCCATTGTGTCAGAGTACAACAAAACTGGTTGGGTGGTTATATTTTGTTGAAAGTTGAAAAGCTTTGAGCTTCAGATCCCTGTGGCGAGTGTGAGATAGACGGAACAGAACATCTATTGTGACTAGATTATTAATTGTAAAACTGTTTTTTTGTCAATCATTTATCCATGCATCCATACATACATCCATTTATTCATTTATCCATCCATCCATCAATATGTACAAATTTACACTTGCCCACTGTATAGATCACAATAAATATCAAATTTTGCAATATCCATATATATACGTCTGTAATATTCGAATAAGCTATGTCAATTAATAAATTGAATAGTAACAAATAGATTAAAAACAATAGTTGGAGCATTCTACAAAAGTGAGCACAGATTGTTTGGGCATATTTCTCTTTTATTAGTGATGTAACCGTGTCGGAACATAAATGAAGAACTCATTATTCAAATAATGATAATCATTTATAAACATTTTAGAAATTGTAGAAAACACAGAAATCTATAATATTACTGGATACAACATATTTTCTCATATCTTTGAGTGAGTTACAATCCAAAATAAATAAGCAGAAAAGTTCTCAGGTCCTTCTGCTTGAGTCTGAATTAAATAAGTCTTACTAAGTCTAAGAGACCACAAACACGCGGACCATATTCTTGTATACTCATAGAATTGGAAGGAATAAATTGTGTTGATTCTGTCACCAGATCATCTGCGCACACCGGGATTTTCTGTTTGTAAATATTTACAATTTAGGATCGAGGTGCCTCTGAGAAACAACCACAATAATCAGGCAGGACTTACTCGGGATAGTCAGAAGGGAAGAAAATGGGGCAAAATGTTTTCCTAATTATCATGTAGTGTGTTTATCCAGTATTTTCCATTGCATTTTATTATATAAAATTTATTTTGATTTGAGTTTAAAAGGCTCGAGGCTCAGGTGGTTCCATCTTTTATCTCGATTAGTGCGTGTAGTGAACCTATTATCTGTTTGCTATAAATCTTTTTGTGTAGAAATTACAAGGAAGTGTTAAGGTTTTGGTCTGCTCATTGGAAGGTCATGGTTCAGCGTATATATTGGTACCGTGGATATTTTGATCAGAAAAATGGACCATAGAACATGCTGTGTAATTTACAATTTATGCCCTGGCACATCCTCTAGCACATCCTTCAGAGTAGCCGCGAAGTGAAAACCATCATTCTTGACTTTCAATAAGGAGGTCATGTCGTCTGGAACATGAATTACTCGTACACTTGAAAAGCCAGAGACCTCACAAATCACGCAGTGGGCTCATAACTCAGTGCTGCACACAGCAGAACGCCCTGGCAAGCATGCAGCTCCATGGGTACCCAAGAATTAGGAAGCAAGGTAAAGAGGCCAAGCCAACTTTAACAATCCCGCCCGAGCTCCTGGAGTGTTCTCATTAGTATGAAATACTGTGCAGTTCTGCAGAATTAGCCTTGATGAAAACTAAAAGGGTTCTGCAGTACTCTGTCATTGATTTTGCACAGTGTGACGCAAGTTTGGGAAGTAGCTTTTTAAAAAATAGTGAAGTAACTGGAAAAAGGATCTGCCCAGATCCTTTAGAATCACAAGTGCTGCCTATGTAACTAAAACTATATAAGCAACGAGACCGCATTAACATTCGATTTTTCTATCATCTGATTGGTTGGGCAGAGTTACCCACAATGGCTGATGGAGACAGAGAAATTAACTTCATCTCGGACATGCATAAAAATCCGTGTTCAAGCCAAAAATGAGCTTCTCTCGGCTCTGGAAAGAGTTCATTTACTATTTAAGACCACCGAAGATGGTATTTTATTTAAATTGTTATTATTGTGAAGATGTTATTTGATATATACTGATTCTGCTTTACATGTGATACGGTTGCAGTTGTTGTGTAGAAGTTTGCAGGGTTTTTTTTAGTTTTAACCCTCAATATGTAAAATGTCTTTCCGACTGTAATGCCACAACGTGTTGTATTGTGTTTTTTGTATAGTATTAATGGTTTCTATAATTCCAATATAATATCAGTCGGGTACATCCCCACTGAAGGCCCGGGTTCCAAATGCATGGTCCTGATGGCTGTGATATGTTCCAATTCCAATACATTTCGAACAAAACAACTTTTAATATTTCTCGTCAAGATCAATTGAAAGGTCTAACAGGTATAATCAATAAGAAAAATCTCTAAAATATAAATTGAGAGGTCTTACAAGTATGATTAATAAAAAAATAAATAGTTAAATAAATAAGGGGAGGCGTGGCGGCACGGTCGCCTTACAGCAAAAAGCTCCCGGTTTAGATTTCTGGGCAAGGGGTTTACTCTGGGTACTGTTCTGGCCCTATGTACTCATGGATAGTCTCCAGCAGACACCTGTGACCCAGAGATAGGGAAGAAGCGTGTCTAGAAATTGAATGAATGAATAAATAAATTATTAATAAAATGAAAAAAAAATTTTGTAAAATGATAATTTTTTAAGACACCCGGGAAGCCACTGGCATTGCATCTTCTCATATTTGCGTTTCCCAGTTCTTAGCTGTTTGTTAATGCACTTAACTAGCCCAGCTTGGCTCTGGCTAAATGAGGTTAGCGACCATTTTTAGCTAAGTTCATGCCAGTCCATTTTGGCCAGCCCATCTTTTCCTCATTAGGTGAGTCCATTTCATCATTATCATCATCAGCTCTGAAATTGCTTTATCCTGGTCAGGGTCAGTAAGAGGTTTAGAGATTTCTTGAGTAGGTTAATAGAATTAGCAGATAGTCGATGTCGCTTTCTGACCAACAGGGGTTCGTCCTGTAACCAGTGGCTTTTGTTTTGGGCAGTTTATTTCTGATAGTCATTTTAAATATT
>JAOTQW010078023.1:0-12235 GCA_026260075.1 Sisor rabdophorus
ATTCAACAGGATATATTTGGACTCATACATTTGTCTATAAACACATTCATTGAGTGTTACTAACTGTCCATAATACTGGAGTTCTCCACTATGAATTAAAGCATTCCATCCAGAAGATGGTTCAAGAAACCGGTCTATGGGCCATGGAACAATTTCTAGAATTCCTTCTTTCTTATAGTGACGTAGAAGTTTCTCCAACTCAGAACCACAGCTGGTGTTGTAGATAATGACTCGTTGTACACCGAGAAGCTTGTACATCTCAATGGTTTGAGCAAACTGCAGAACGTTATTGTAATCCTCGAAAAGACTTGAGATACAGACAGTAAAGTTATACTTAAATGATTCTTTCTTTACTCTGTTCCTTATTGGCAGAAAGTCTAGGTTATTAGTGTCTGTTTTTTCATTAACTGCATCAGCTACAATGGCGACATGAGTTGCGTTTTGAGTGTTTTTTCCTTTGCACAGCAAATCTGAAGCCCCAAATGGAAATCCAAAATGATCTGAGTGTACCTGTATTTCAGCTCTGGTGTACTCACAGTCTTGGCCATTGTTGCAGTAGATGCAGTAAAGTGGCTGTGCAATCTTTCTTTTGATAATGCTAATAATTCGAATAGCTTTATTAAACCTGTGATCAATGAATGCAGACACTGCAAAATGGCTTGAGTTTTTAATGGGGATTATAGAATTCTTCGATTCCAAGAAACCAGGTATATTTTTAATAAATTTAAATGATGATGTGTCTGCATTTGGGATTCCAGTGATATAACTAGCAACCAGGAGACCAAAAGTTAACAAAGTAAAAATAAAAAACAGTTTAATCTTCTTGTATGTCATATTGAGCCGCAGTCCAGTTTGACCCCTGTAGATTGAAACAGATTTCTCATCAATACAAACGTCATACAATTCTATCACTGCATAGAAACTGTATAAAATATTCATTCATTTATTTATCTTCTATACCTGCTTATTCTAGAACTCAGGGTCACGGGGGTCTGCTGGAGCCTATCCCAGCGCACATAGGGCAGGGGGTACACAGGTTGCCAGTCCATCGCAGGGCCACACACACACACAACCACACACACTCACATTCACTTCTACGGGCAATTTAGAATCAAATTATAAAACACACAGTTGATGAGCTGGTTGGTAAGTAATTAGGTTAGCCATAGATCAGGTGAGCAGAGCACAGCTGTAATATCTCAGTCAGCATGGAGAGGATCTTTCTGAGGAATGAGCCCCGCTTGTTCAATAAGCTAGGCTCTTCTTACTCGACCCCCACAAAAAAACACAAGAGGTACAAAACATGTTTTTATGTAAATAATTTTCATGGAATATAGTTATATGGATCTAGTTTAAAAAGTACAAATTGAATGTCACACAAAAAAATTTAATCTTACTCATTAACACTGTTGGCCAAACTACTTGGAAAATAAAGCGAAAGATAACAGTTGATCTACATTATACAAAGCTTTATTAACTGGAGCAACAGGAGCATGGCAAAAGTAGCTCACTGCATCTTAGATATTTTTTATCACATCTCTGTCAAGCATAAATTCCAGCTGCCCTCCCTTAGACCCCAAATAGCCACGGACTAAACCTGACGGTATATGGAGTCTTTAAGGTTGTTCGAGAATTAACTTAATCAACCACAATAATATTGATTACTGTATTAGTAACTTTGGGTTAGAGCTTTAACAGAAGTCTAGAAAAATCTGGATGACGACACAAAAGACAAAAGATGCTGGAAAAATCTACAACAACCTTGTAATGAACAGCGATAACACACCTCCTGACCGGGCTCTTATTTCAGTACCTTTTATAAATTGGCATATATATATCACACACTGTAGAAGTGTGGTTTAATAGAGTCTCAGCAATATCAGCTGTTATTTTGATTTTAATAGAGTTTAGTATCTTACCTATTTGGTTTGTCTTGAGTGAAGACACGCATGGTGGTTACCTACAAGAACATTACTAAGTAGAAAAACTAAATAATAAATAAATCTTAAGGCAGGAATGAGAAGGAGCCTCAGCTTTAAACCTCAGCTTGATTTGCAGAGTTCACAAGAAAAGAAATCTCTTAGAAAATTTACATAACAGCAAAAACAAATTCAGATAAAAACAAACATGCTCAAAAGGCCCCTCCTTTTTCACTTTACATACTTCTAGCTCTGTGTGTGTTATTACATGCTGCTACCTGTGTGTTATTACCTAAATCTAAATCTGAGTTGTTATCATTTCATAGGTTCCCAGATTTTCTTGTTTTCACATTCCAAAGCGTCTGTAATACATACATACATACATACACACATGCATACATAAATATACATAGATATACTCTCATGTAGTGTGTGTACCCAACACCAGGTCACCAGCCCTGTCCAGAAAGGCGGGGCCACACATAGACGACCAACCAACCATACACACATGCACTCTTATGGGCAATGTAGGATCACCAATCAACCTGATGTAAATGTTTCCTTTGGGAGGAAACCGGAGTACCTAGAGTAAACCCGTGCAAGCGTGGACAACATGCACACTCCACACAGAAAGACCCCTTGCCCGGGAATTGAACCCGGGACCTCTTTGCTGTGAGGCAATTATGCTAACCACTACGTCATTTCTTTTGTGTACATTGGCAATATTCAGCTCCACACCTTTTGGAAAAAATAACTGAATTCAATCGCTTCTTACACCTCTCAACTGGAATTTTGGACCACTCGTCTTTTGCACACTGCTCCAGGTCTCTCATATTTGAAAGGTGCCATCTCCTAAGAGCAGGTGTTTATTGGAATTGTGATGCAGACTCATTGTTGACCACTTCAAAACTCCAGGATTTGGTTTCCACTCATTTTGGGTGCTTTCTGAATTATTTACATGGAAAAACCAATGACCTAGGATGCAAACCCATCTTTCTGACAAAGAGGAACATCATGATCCCTGGAGATGGACTTGAATCTTTGAGATTGTTCATATTTGTCCATAATTCGGGTTAGCAACAGTTCTCTCCTCCACAAGGTTTCCATGCTTAATGTGGCACACACAGACACAGAATGCAAAGTCAAATTTAGTTTCAGGTGTGATGTTTATATTGCCCACACCTTGAACTTGCCACAGGTAAGTTTAATGAGCATCACATGCTTAAAACAAAGTTATTTACTCACAACTTTGAAAAGGTGCCAATAATTCTTTCTTGAGTTTCGTGTAAAATTATCAATTTTGTTTACCCCTCAGTTTTATTGTTATTTCAATGCACACAAAACAAACATGTGTATAACAAAACCTGACATTTTTCTGGAAGAAATGCCACATTCAGCCGTAAAAAAAATATATCATCACAGTAGATGTAAAATTTTATCGGTAATTGATTGTCTTTATTTACCACAAACTCGGTGATCTTTACTTTATATTCCATTGGCGGCTAAAACATTTGGTACCTAGGCCATCTGTCTGCACTGACCCGACTGATACACCTCTTAATACCACCACTTAATAGCACCTCCACATTCTTTTCCTTAGAAAAAATAATGAAAATGAGGACGAACAAATGATCAAATGTCCTGATTATGTTACATGACAATCATGCAACAGCGATTAGCAAACCTTAAAATAGAATCAAAGTTCAAACTTAGGGATACAGTGTATATACAAATTATGGTCAACAATGGAAGATTTAAAGAAAAAGTAGGGACCACTAATACAAGTATTAGACTGAAATTCAGTGCAACTTGAAAACAACAGAATAAACTCTATTAGAGATTTAATATGGCCAGCAAATTATGACAAATAATATGATATGACAAATAATGACTAAATTAGAAGTAATAATAGATCATAGAAAGAAATACAATCAAGAACAATGTGTATTTTGAGAAAAATATATAACATGCAAACTCCACCGAGAGGAAACTGCAGAAAAAGGTAAAGTAGAGAAACATATTTAATATATCTATGAATGTATTTTCTTTTATCATATATGTAAATGGCGGTGTGGTGGTGTAGTAGTTAGCACAGTTTTTTCACAGCAATAAGGTCCCAGGTTTGATTCCCGGGCAGGGGGTCTTTCTGTGGGACGTATGCATGTTTTCCCTGTGCTTGTGTGGGTTTTATCCGGGTACTCTGGTCTCTTTCCACAGTTCAAAAACATGCTAAATTGATGATTCTAAATTGGTGTGGACCTGCGATGGACCTATGTTCAGCCTTATGTGTGCTGGGATAGAATATAATATATACTATATGCCAAAAAAAGACAAAAAAAAACAGAGGTAGTAAGAGAGAGCATGCATAGAAGTCTAGACCATAGAAACAAATATTAAATAAAGTGTTCCAGAAATCATGACTAAAATTGAGATATCAGCTTTACTTTGACATCAGAATTACAGCTTCTTTCTTAATTTATTTTTAAAGATTATTTTTCATTGTGGATTTTTACTTTTTTTTCTTTTCCTTATATGACAAATATTACACACACCTGGACTGCAGAAATAGAAATAATGGAAAAAATGTTGTTTGTAGACAATTAAGCATTCTTATTTCTCTCTACGCTGACCTCCAAGTTAAAGATACAAGGCACATTGCTGATAGATGTTTGTAAGGCTGCGGGATGTGCAGCACATAACATTAGATTTTATAGCCTTTGTGTGGAGCTGGTATCCTCCTTGGCTCTCAACTCAAAAAGTGGTGCCAATTTTGGTATCCATATGTAGCGACACTGAAAAGATTCTATATGTATATTCATCCAAGGAATAAACTGGTGTTCTTGCTTGGCAACCCTAAAAACATCAATATACAAATAGCCCTATGAGGATAGTATGGATGTCTTCCACAGTAGCTGGGAACACTTTCTCAGTTCTTAGTACAGATAATACACGCTAGTCTACAAATAAATACAGATGGGGCAGTGAGCAGTATTATTTGAACAAGCCCTGTACTACCTTCAAGAGTCATTTGGGAAGTATTAATTCTTAAATTTGTCAGTCACATCCCAACAGCATGTTGGTTACACACATATCCCTCCTTAAATATCCTCATGTCCCATCACCACAGTTGATGTAATTCATTGCTTATAGCGCATTATTTTTCTGTAAGCTTACGTTACGCATTACTTATGTTTAACACATTGCTTATGTATACAATATACATAAAATTCAGTGTTCATGGTTTATAGTATGCAAATACATCGCTGTTTGTGCATTTTCATTGTATTAACTATAACAAATAAATCCCAATAGGCTCTGCTAATTTAGTGTTATCAACGTTAAGAAAACTATTGCCTGAAAAGCCACTGTTAATAAGAGATTTATGGTGTTGGAACAAAAGTTCTGTACCTTTAATAGTGTGATGTATTAGTGATATTTATTAGCAGACCTATAGATATAAGCTCAAATACATAGGCAATGCAGAAAATGTAAAGAATAGTGTTAGAAAACAACAAAAAAAGTATTAAAAAAGTAAAGGGAAAAAAATTGATATAAGATTAATTCCTTGTACAAGGATACATCGAAATTACACAAACTGTACAGAAAATTATAAACCAACAGGCACATTTTCCGGTGTTAGAATCTTTGTCAATCTGAGGAAAAATATAAAATATTATACAAACCTACATTGATGTTAAGGTTAATAAATGTTTAACAATAAAAAATTATACATAATTAAACAAAAAGAAAATAGCAGGAGGTAGCAAACTTAATTGATTCAGTAGCTTAATCAGTCCAGAGATGCTACACTACATGGACAAAAGTATTGGGACAATCACATTTATACGTGTGTTTAAATTCCATCCGGATCCCGGCTGCATTTACACAGATAGGATGAGACAGACATTGATTGTGTCAGCAGGAAAAATCACACAGATTCCGATATTTTCAGTTTCAGGTTTAATTTAAATGTGGGAATAAATAGGTTATGAATCGGATACGTTTATTTGTGTTTGTCCTGAGCAGAGTCAAATAAACGATGTAAGTCAAATAAACGATGACCACTTAATAAACGATGGTGGTACATGACGTTGATGTCGTTGTTTTAATGACCTTTAGATGACGTGAAAGTAAAATACAAAATAATTATTTATTTTATTCACAGATTGTTCAGTTTGCTAATCATCTAATAGAGTCACAAAATCAGAATTAAGCATTATGACCTGCAGTGTAAATTTCATTCCCATAATAATATCCACACTTCTAGACCTGCTGTTCCACCAGAGCTTGGCACATGACTGTAACGATTTGCTTGTTTAATAGTACTAAATCATACTAACTGAAAAGGCCTGCAGTACCCTAGTTTAACCAAAAGCTATTCAATGGGTTTAAGGTCAGAGATCTGTTCAGGACACTTTGGCAAACCATGTTTTGATTGCTTTTAGGGACTGTACACAGGGGCATGATTATTTCTTCTTCTTTTAATCATTCTCCTTTTAACTTTAAGGCGAAGGTTTGATAAATACAAACACTTCGATATGTGCATTGATAGGGTGTCCACAAACTTTTGGCCATATGGTGTACATAAATTCAGTAAAACTATAACTGGAAAAAGGTTTATTTTATCTTCATTCTTTTACAGTACTAAATGAAAATACAAAAATGTCAATACTTTACTGTTATAACATGTCAAATAACTTATGACGTGCATTTTAAGAAACCATTAATCGCTGTAAAGTTGTTGAATTTGAAAACTATTAATTTTTTAGTAAACTGGAAGAAAAATAAACGCAGAAACAAGTGCCAATACTGATACTAATAAACACAAAGCAAAGTATGCAAACACAATCATAAGTACCAAATGAATCCTTTAAATTGTGATTATAAAAATCACAAATAGTAAAAAAACAACAACTGTATTTAGCATAACTCTAACACTCAACTCAAAGAATCATTAGAATTAATATTTCATTGAGAATATTAAAGTATAAATCAACCTATTTGTAGGTTTGAATTTAGATTCAAGTTTATGAGTGCTTTATTTAGTTGCAAGAATTAATTGATAATAAATTATTGTTCTGTTAATTTACTAAAATACTTTAAAGGTCTTTTTACTTAATTAAAAAAAACCTAGGTAATAATTCAGTTTATAAAATAAAATTTTGGCACTTCTTCACATACAAGACAGTTTTAGTTTGCACACACAATGTATGACATCTTTCACAGTTGTAGTGCGCATGTACAATATTTACAAAGGGTTTATGTACAATATTTAACAAAAGAACATTGGTGATTTACAGACAGGTTGAAAGCACAGCCCTCCTTTTTGCTTAACAAACAAAAGTTTATAATTTTTTTTAACAGGAGAAACCGGGTGTGAAAATATTTGTTTTATTTGTAATCACTGTGGTGATCTCTAAGGGGAAAAGGGAGTAATTTCCTTGTTAATATTGAGAGATTCCAGCTCATCATCCCAGCCTTCTTTAAAATTCCAGTGCAAACTTGATTTTCCAATGGACTTAAATGTGAAACTACTGCTAGTCTCACAGATCCAATAATGGCTTGAAGACTTCTATTAACACAGGACATATGTTTGGTATCATCATCATCATCATTATCCTCCTAAATTTTTCTGTTCTTTGTCGACATCATTTCCTCAAGGATGATAATAAATTGCACAGCACCAATGAGAAAAAAGTCCATGTATACCTGCACCCTGATCAACAGGGCCATTAACGCCAAAGATTACCCTAGCACAGCGTTTTTACTGGATGTTTCTTGCTTTTTGAGCTTCTTTCCTTCAGGAAGTGGAAGCTATTCAAAAGTCATTAAATTCGCTGGTATCTGAAAAAAACAATATTTTTGATTTATGTTTTTTAAAATGCATTATTCTTGCTTATCTAATTGGGAAAGATAAGGTTAACTATCAAAAAGTGACACTTTTGTCATAATTCATTTTCAGATCTATCATTCATGCTAAGTGATTAATGATTAGTGTCTTGCATCTCAGAGATCATTCTATATATTTTTTAATATAGAAGTATGAAATTAAAAAGCTTGAAACTGTTTGCTTACTGAAATTGTTAAATAAGGGGAATTTGTAGTTTAGTGGTTAAGGTATTAGATTGCCACTTGGATGATCAGGGTTCGATTCCTGGCACCACCAAGTTACCACTAATCGATTAATATACAGGGGTAAATGTATATCGTTCTGGATGAGGACATCTGCCAAATGCTATAAATGTAAAATATTGAGTCAATTAAAGTGCAAAAAACCTAAAGGATTTTTCTAAATATCTGTGGGGGATGCTGATTTTAATTTTTGGACCAAACAGTGATGTTGATTATCTAAATAGAAACACAAAGTATTATAATTTAAAAAGTTGTAAACTTATTATTCTTAGTAAACACTTATTCCCTAATTCTGGGTCTTGGCGGTCTGCTGGAGCCTATCCCAGTGCACTTAGGGCGATAAGCACTGTTGCCTCACAGCAAGAAGGTCCTAGGTTTAATTCCTAGGCAAGGGCATTTCTGTGTGAAGATTCTCTGTGCTTATATAGGTTTACTCCGGGTTCTCTGGTTTCCCCCCACAGTAAAAAAAACATGTACGGTAAAATGAATAGTGATTTTAAATTAGGAATTAGTGTGAGTGTGGCCCAGTGATGGCCTGGTGACCTACCCAGGGTGTACCCCTCCTGTCCTTTCACTCTTCAGAGGGCTGGGATAGACTCCAGCTGACTCTGAATTAGGTACAGAAGATGAATGAATGAATTAACCTACTGAATTACAATGTATGAGTGACTGTGTGGGAATTAATTTCTTTTTAACATCGTAAAATTTGCAGCATTTGGCAGACACCCTTATCCAGAGTGACTGATACCACTGAGCTCAGGGGGCCAGCAGTGGCCTGATCTTTCAATTAGTAGTCCAATACCTTACTCACTGAGCCACCAATTTTTATTCTTGGAACAATGGATCAGGGTACCTGTGGCCTTATACACCGACAGGCTTCAGCCAGGTGTTTATGCCAGATGATTGCAGAGAAACGGGATCCAGTCTGAAACTTGTAAACATTACCTAGACGCGCGTGCGTGCGCGCACACACACACACACACACACACAGATCATGAATGACATACATAATGGAAACAAGAAACTATTCTAAACCTTTTCAGTAATTTTTAAAACTTTTAAAATTAAAAGCTATATATGCCAGTATTATTTACCTTTATCAGGGTCATTGAGCTGAAAAATATTCGGATGTTCCGGGTCTTCGGGCAGCACCACTATCCAGCCTGTTAAAAAGATCTTCTTGCATGGTCTGGATTTGTACTAGAGGATGCAAAATCCGAAACGTTAAAACTGGACAGATGTTAATTAAAATTAACTATTATTAGACTATTAAATAATTTGACAGGAAATAGATTATGGGGTAAATTATCGGCACACATCTATTTCAGATTTAAACTAAATCCAGATTCAAATCCCAAAATAACATCACACTCCTGGAAAAGCTTTCTACTAGATTGTGGCATTTTGGCTGTAGAGAATTGAGTAATTTTATCACCAAACGTTAAGCGTTAAGGTAAGGAGCTCAGGAGCTTTGAGCATATCATACCGGAGCAGAGTTAGGGCGTCTTAATGAAATAAAAAAATTGTTGTGTGCTTCCAAATTCAAAGCAGGAAGACAGGTACGGAGCCTGTAAAAGTTTTTACCTCCTGGAACTTTTTCACATTTTTTCACTTTACAACCATGAATTTAGATTTTTATTGAGATTTTATTTACCATACCTACAAAAAGTATCACAAAAACATGTACTGTAATAAAATAATAGTGGCATGGTGGCAGAGTGGTTAGCATGGTCACGTCACAGCAAGAATGTCCTGAGTTCGATTCCTGGGCAAGGGGTCTTTCTGAGTGTGCATGTTCTTCCCATGCTTGTGTGTGGGGGTTTCCTCAGGGTACCCTGGTTTCCTCCCACAATAAAAAAAAACCCTGTATATTCAGTTGATTGGTGACTCTTAATTGCCCAAAGGAGTGAGTGTAAGTGTGTGTGATTGTTTGTCTATGTGTGGCCCTGCTATAGACTGTGCGACCTGTCCATGGTACATCCCTGCCTCTCGCCCTATGTGCGCAGATCCCCATGAACGAGAGTTAGGAAATAAGCGGATTTAGGCAAAAAATTTTTTTTTAACTTTTACATTTTTTACTGTCCCTATATTCTTTTTTTAAATATTATTCTACAGCCCATAATAGCCATTTATTTTATTAGATCATTGTAATACTCTAGCCCTCCCTCTTTTTATTGCCTTTTGTTTATTGTTCTATTGTTTGCACACCTGCACACACACACACACACACACCTGTATTAGTCCACTGTAATTCTTTAATGACTTTTGCTTTATTCTACAGTTGCACCCTGAATGAATTTTATAGTACACTTAATTTATCCACTTAACTTAACTGCTTCTAATATTCTAATATTTTTTTTTAACATCGTGGACTATGGAATTGACTGCGGAAAATAGTTTCTAACAATGTCATTTAACTACCTGCTTTAACGGCATTAGTACTATTAGCTTTTAAGACTACAGAAATTTACCTGTTGTTGAACTTCACAGAAAAACAGTGAATCAGAGAAGGAGCTTTAGTTTTTTTTACATTTGCTGTAATTAAATGTAATGGTGGAATCTTCACATTAGTAGTCCCACACCTTAATCACTGCTCTACCCCTTCCCCTAAAGCAACATACATTTATCGCAACTTTTATCCAATTTTTAGTTAAGGTCCAATAACCGGCAGCTTTGTGATGGGGAAAATTTAACCTTTAACCTTTCAAACAGCAAGTAAATGTAACATTTCAAACAGAAATTTTGGAGTGATCACTTACATGTCTCCTTTCATTTGCTCTTAAAGCTTTCGAGCCAAAGTATATTAAAGTTGAACCAGAAAGAACGATCCAGTATCGTTTCCATGAAGACAACTGGAAGGAAAAAGGGATGAAAAACTGCAGATGGATCCGATTCACTACTTAGAAGAGTTGGGAATGATTTTTGTAATTCAGACTGCATTATATAATTATATAAAATTCTACTCACTGTTGGTTTCTTGCCCTCTTTCAACAGAGTTTTTCTCCTGAGAGGACCTTCAATAGTGACACTGCTCAAGGAGCTGCACTCATAACTGGACATGGCTCCTGAAGGACTGGGTTAAAAGAAAAACAAACAAACAAACAAACAACAATGCTAAATTCTTTAATCCTTTCAAATATAAAGTACAAAAATAAAATGTACTGTTATTAGTAGAAGCAGTTAATCTTATCTGTAATCTTTTCAAGAACAAGGTTGTTTATTTATCAATAAAATTCCTTTGCTTAACCCCACACTTGTAAAGAGAAAGTGGGGTACACCCTGGGCAGGTTGCCCGTCTATCACAGGGCCACACACACCCACCCCTATGGGCATACATGTTTTTGGACTGTGGAAGGAAATCCGGAGAAACCCGGAGGAAACCCACACAAGCACAGTAAAAACATGCCAACTTTGCACAAAAAGACCCCTGCCTGGGCATCAAACCTGAGACCTTCTTGCTGTAAGGTAATCGAGCTAACCACTAAGCCACTAAGGTTATAGAATAATAAAATAATTTGTAAAGTCAGGACAGATGTTTGTTATTATAGTTATATTGTGCATCACTTATTATGAGCATTTACCTGTAAACATAGCTCCTGCTCCTGGGCGAGTTTCGGACTGGAACCCTCCAATTTGGGCCGAGCGTAGCATACATACGACCCCTAAAAAGTAGTTAACATTTTTTTAAGTTAAATGAAAACACTCAGCTTTTTTAACTGAATTATCATTTGTAGTCTCTCTAACTCATTTTGAAAGTGATGCTGTACTCTAGGAAACACTAAAGCACATTACCTTTCAGCAACTGATGACAACTCATCACTGAAAAAACTTTCTTTACTACCTGCACAAAATGAAAAACAAAAAAAAAATCATTCAAAACATTTTTCTCTCAGAAAATATAACAAGAAAGCAGCAAAACATGACACTTGATACTGAACTAGCATACCCAACACCTAAAATGGCAGCACAAGGAATATCATTTATACTTCTCACTATATATACTTATTTTATTGTTTTTTTTTAAACTTTATTTTATTTTTATTTTCACTCGCACCTTTCTCTTCATTCTCTTTGTTACTTTTAGACAGTAGACTGTGTTTCGCTTATGAGATTAATAAAAATTGAAGCTTAATTTACATTTACAGCATTTGGCAGACGCCCTTATCCAGAGCGACTTACAACTG
>JAOTQW010078125.1:0-12220 GCA_026260075.1 Sisor rabdophorus
ATAAACCTGTCATTTAGTCACCCTTAACCAAAGCTCAGAAGCAGAAACGCCTGCAGTGGGCCTACATGTACATGAAGACTAATTTCCAAACAGTGTTGTTCAATGATTAGCGCCGTGCAACCCTGAATAGTCCAGATGGAGGTAGTCGTGGATGTTTGATAAACGGCTACCATGTCCAGACAAGGCTGTGACGTCAGCAAGAAGGTGGTGGCGTCATGTTTTGGGATGGGAGAGAGAGCTGGTCGGCCCCTTCCAAGTTTCCTGAAGGTGTGGATTTCCTCTTTTTCTTTATGCATGACAATGCACAGTCCCATGCTGCAAGGAATACACATGCATCATTAACTGCTATAGGCACAAAACAGGAAAACCTCATAGTGTGGCCCCATCCTCCCCTGATCTCAACACTATTAAAAACCTTTCGAGCATCATGAAGCAAAAGATCTATGAGGGTGGAAGGCAATTTACATTAAAACAGCATCTCTGGGAGGCAATTCTGACATCCTGCAAAGAAATTTCAGCAGAAACCATCCAAACACTGATGGATGTCCATGGATTGTACGTAATAATGTGGAAGAGTGCATTTTAAGATTTTTATTTAAAAAAAATTATGATTTGGAGGTTTGTTCGATTACAGTCGCGTTATACTCAAATGCTTGATGACTGGGAAATTATGAGAACTATTATTTTTTATAGATTATTTAGTAAAAATACAAATTGCAATTGCATAAATAATGTGGAACGCACTGTATAGTTCAAGACATCCTACTAAACCGTGTAGATGATTACACAGGTATCCAGGAAAAAGCAATAAAATAGTTGACATGTTCTGTGTAAAATCCAGAAAATATGGGGTAACAAAGATCAGTCTTAGGAACTCTGCTTTTCTTAGTATATTATATATATATGCTTCCAACGTGTAACATAATTAAAAGACATTGAGTTTTCACTGTTATGATGGTGTGACACCTAATATCTCATCAAAACCTAATAATTTATCAAAATTGTCCAAATTACCTAAATGTAAAAAAAAAAAACATAAAAGATTGGATAACATATAATTAGCTATTATTTAATCTTTATAAATCTAAAATACTACTTTATTAATAATCAGCACACAGAATCACACTCACATTTCAATTTACATTTAGAAGGATGTGCTAACACTGCTAGTTTTTTAGTGACCTGGGTGTAATATTAGACACCAACTTGTCTTTTCAGAGTTATATTTCTACATTTCTATATTTGTACAGCCTTCTTAAAATATTGCCAAGTTTAGAAAAGTGTATTTGTATCAGATTGAGAAAAGATGGTATATGTATTCAAAACCTACAGATTAGATTAGTATAATGAATTACTATGTGGTTGTCCTACATCTTTTCTACAGCTAGTCCATAATGCAGCTGCCAGAGCTAAAAAATATGAACACAACCACATTATTAGCTTTTCTAATTCATTTATCTTCTAACCCACTTATTCCCTAGCTTGGGGTCCCGGGGACCTGCTGGAGCCTATCCCAGCGCACATAGGGCGAAAGGCAGGGGTACACTCTGGACAGGTCGCCAGTCCATTGCAGGGCCACACATATACAAACAACCACACACCATCACATTCACTCCTATGGGCAATTTAGAGTCAACAATTAACCTAATGTTCATGGTTTTGGATTGTGGAAGGAAACTGAAGTACCCAGAGGAAACCCACGCAAGCACGGGAAGAAAAAGCAAACTTACACAGAAAGACCCAGGAATCGAACCCACAACCTTCTTGCTGTGTGGCAAAGATGCTAACCACTACACCACCCTGCCGCATATTAGCATTTTTGCACTGGCTAAATCCTTAAATTTGGACTTTATTGCAAAATATTGCTACTTACTTATAAGGCACTGAATGGTTGGCTCCCAGGTACCCAATCCAACTTAAAACATGTTACAATCCATCATGCCTCCATCTTGTTATTCTACCTGACCTCTGGTAGTCCCCAGAAAACCAATGTACAAATAGAGGTAGAATGTTTTAATATTCATCTCCTAAACTTTGGAGTGGCCTTCCTGGCAATGTTTGGGGTTCAGGCTCAGTTTCCCAAACATGGATATAGGACATCTTATGAGCTAATGCCTGCTAATATTACAAACAGTAGCTACGCTCATTTCTATCCACCTGTTTTTTATACCCATTTCAACGTATCCAGAGACTGTGCCAGCTTGCGGCTTGCTTATTAGGGGTAAACTTTATAACTACACATTAAAATCTTGTGTGGCTTTGCTAAAAGTATGTATGTGCCTTGAAGCTTATAGTTTAAAGACCTTCTTCCACTGCAGCATCTAACAACACGCTGCTTTATCTGGTCAGAGAAAAGAACTGACCTTCTGAATTAACCATTTTTTAGGTTTTAAGGTTTAAATGTTTTTTTTATTTATTCTGTCACTAATAAAGTTTTGATTCCTTGCTGCTCAAGATCCAGACACATGTGATGCTCGTGTTGGTTAAGATAGATAAATAACTTGCCTTGGTGAGACACCATAATAATAATAGGCTTCGATTAAATCTTCAGAATTTTCTGCAGTGGCTTAAAGTAGCCCGATCGGGACAAACGCTATAATAAATTTGTTTTGGTGATTGTCAAAGAAAAGAACACAACATTTCGTTGGAGAGATTCTGTGAAAGATGCTCATCATGTCGGTAAAAAGAAATTTGCTGGAGAAGTGATTAGTAGAGTAGCATTTCAAGCATGTCTGTTTTAGTAATTGTCACTTTAAAAAAGTCAGGTAACAGATGAATGACCCTTATTTGTATTCATCAAGCTCTTTTCAAGACTTCAAGTCTAAACAGAACTGGACATAAAGGGTGGGTGCAACAAATATTTTGCATATTTCAAGACACGTTTGCTTTAGATTTTAGTTATAGATTAAACACTTATAGTAAATTTTTCTCTTCCAGCTGTTCATACACACCATTTTAAGTATTTAAAGTAAAATCAACTCAGTCATTCAAGTTACTCTGGTTTTTTTAAGTAGATCTGCCTGACATAAGCTGCTGAAAAAGCAAGAGCCTTTACCCTGGGGAAGGCAGCTCCTGTCCTATCAAATTTCTCTGATATCTGTGATTGAGCCTAGCTGCTGAAATCAGGAAGTCCAGCATGAAATAAGATGCATTCTGTAATCCAACTAAAGCAGTAAGATAATAAGTTATTTACTTGCTTCATACCAGTGCATTACAAAAACATATTTTGTTTTTTTGATGTAATGATGTATTTTACTTATTAAACAGTTACTGGAAGTATCAGTATATAGAAAATAAGTAATAGGAGTATTAGCTAATGCATATCTATGTGATATTATGCTGTTTAAATGACTAATCAACTTTAAAATGTTGCTGTAGTCTTGCAGCAAAAGTCTTAGCTGTCCAGTCACAACACCTGTTATGACACTTACTTCCCACCCAACCGTCGTGTCACATCCGTCACATCAAATCATTATCAGCAGCAGGAGTCAAAATTAATTAATTATGTGAGATATTTATTATGTCAGTTAAAGTTCTGTGCCCAACCCATCACTAATTGCTGCTATTTTAAAGTAAAAAGTAAAATGTGTATAGGCATTTATAAGCTACTTAAAAGTAAAGGATAGGTAATATAGTGGCATAGTCGTTAGCACTGTCGCCTCACAGCAGGAAGGTCCTGCGGTCTTCCTTTGCATTTTCTCACCACGCTTGTGTAGGTTTACACCAGGTACTTTGGTTTCCTCTCACAGCCCATAAACATGTACCTTAGGTTTGTTGGTGATTATGAATTGCCTATAGGAGTAAGTCTGAGTGTGTGAGGTTGTTCATCTATGTGTGGCCCTGCAATAAACTTGCGACCTGTCCAGGGTGTACCCCTGCCCCTTGTCCTATGAACGCAGATATAGGCTACAGCAGACACAAAGTTAGGTAATAAGTGGGTTAGAAGATAAATGAATAAATAAAAGTAAAGGAAAACAAGAAAAAAAGTCTTCTTCACCACGGTAATAGCGATAATAATGATGTCTCATGCCAATTAACGGTGGGAAAATTTCATCACCATCCTCACAACCCTAGTGTGGATTTCCTGTGCTTTAGGGTTTTTTCCCAATATTCTGGCTTTTCCCATCAGTACAAGATATATTTTGTAGGCTGATTGTCATTTCTAATTTGTGTGAGTCTGTGTAATTGCACTCCGTAGTATATTGTTACCTCATTCAGAGTGACAAATACTGTTGTGGCAAAACTGCTTATTTTATTCTACACCTTTCTTTTTTATTTCCAAATTTCCTGCTTTTTCTTGTTAATGAACTACATAAATTAGTCAAATTGCAGGGTTTTTGTTTATGCTCCTTAAAATATTATTTAGTTTTGGGATTATTTCTAATTCTATAATTTTTTTTTTACAGAGTACAGTCTTTGATGGATAAAACTTTTTTTTCTGATCTCTTCATAAAAAGAAAGAAAATCATATGTTAAGATGACTCAAGCAGAACCAAAAACGAATGTAGAGTTCTGTATTACATTGATGGTGTGTAAGTAAAAGAAAACCATCTATCCATCCATTTATCTGTCCACCTATCCAACATTTCATTCTTTTATTCAATTGACCATCGATTGATCCATCGATCGATTGATCCATCCATCCATCCATATTTTTTAAAACATGTTGTATGATGAATGACTAACATTAATCTTATTTATACAACTAAGTAAATGCAACAGTGGCAGGTGTGAGTGCTAGGATTTACCTGACCAAGAAATGGTAAGTCTATAATTATATATTTTTATATATTTTTACAGTGAAAAGACAGTAAAACAATATATATTTTTTGTTTTTAGAGCCACTTCTTTGTTCTGGATGACGGAAGAGGTTCTTACAGAAGATGGTACCCCACCAATCATCCCTTTAATTCAATGAGGTTTTCTGCCTCCTTAGCAGCAAAACACTCACTAAAGCAAAATGTTTCCAGCTCCATTTTTGACAGCTGGGATAGTGTTCTTAAGGTCAAGACAATGTTGGCGAGGTGAGCTAATGTTAAAGTTTGGTCTCAATTTCACTTTGAAATATTTATATGTTTATTGGAAAACTTTAAATAGTACTTGTGCTTAATTCAGCAGAGGAACATTGTGGACACTGCAGAATTTCAGTTCTTCATTGTGAAGTCTTTTACCATTTGTTTTCTTAGTGACTATATTCCCGGCTGCCTTACGATTATTGACAAGATCCTACCTTGTAATTCTGGGCTGATTCCTCACAGTTTTTATGATTATTTAAAATCTACAAGGTAAGAACTTGCATGAAGACAGAGGGAGACTGATATTTTGTGTTCCTTTCATTTGCAAATAACCTCAACAATAGTTCTCAGCAAGCTGCTGGTGTGATTGATGTGGACACCGCTTTGTTCTTGGGCGCGTTAGAGAGTATGGAATGGGATTGATTGCTTGGTGATTGCTTCTGGGGACAGGTGTCTTTTATACAGGTAACAAACAAATTAGATTCTGCACCTTACTGTTAGAATAAGTCTAACATTAAAACTCTAGACTAATTATTAGTTAGTTATTAGTTATTAATATAAGTTGATTGGTAACTCTAAATTGCTCATAAAGTGTGTGTGTGTGTGTGTTTGTTTGTCTATGTGTGGCCCTGCAATAGACTGGTAACCTCTACAGGGTGTACCCCTGCCTCTTACCCTATTTGCGCTGGGATAGGTTCCAGCAGACCACCGTGACCCTGAGCTTGGGAATAAGTGGGTTAGAAGTTGAATGAATGAATGAATGAATATTTGTACAAATATACAAAATTATCAGGGAATCAAATATTTTTTTCTTACTGGGCTGTATTCGTTTATTAATTTATTCAGTTTATTTTCTCTTTACACTTATGATTCTATGAAAAAACGATTTTGTCTTCTTTTTTGTCTCACACTTCCAAACTGACAGAAGTGTAAACTAAATACACTGAGTACAAACACAGGGTATAAAACTTTTTTTCTATCTTGTGAGGGAAAAGGTTCTGGATATTTTTTATATTGGTCTTATTGTGTAAAAAGGGTTATAAACATATCCACATCTGCATACTAGGAGTATAACAACACTATTACCAGTCCTAACTTTTATTTGTTTTTTTTCTATTGTGTAATAAATAATTTTTATTAAGGTGCATTTTCCACAAATGAACTACTTTGTTTTTAGGTAAACTACAGTTTTTAAATCATTGTAATACATTTTCTTTATTTATTCTCTAACTCACTAACTTATTTTTCACCAGCACCAACATTTTTAACTGAATTAGTCAGGAAGTAATGTAAAGAAAATCCTAATTTTATCCTATGTGCATTTAGTGATGTACCATAAAGAACACCAGCAGCATTGCTTTTTAATACCTTGAAGTTGCGTCCAAACGATTACACGGCATTGTTTACAGAAACAAATGCTGTATGCCACTTAGCATGTTCAATGTATCTAATTTTCTAGGAAAAAACTACAGTACAAAACTCTCACCCGAAGAAATGTTCGATCCAAAGGTCAATGACCTAATTCTGTCTTTGAGATAACCACATAATTAAGTTTTTCCCCTTCACAAAGAGCCAAATAACCAATGTAATAATCAAAAGGTAATGTAATGTAATTACACAAAGTATGAAACAAACTGATCTTTGACAGAGATAAACATAATATAAATACATAAACCGCATATTTAGAATAGGTAAAACTTGATCCTCCCACTGTAGGACACACGACTGTGTGCATATAAAGGTTTTGCCCACTGACACATAGTAGTCATGACATAATTGTTGCATCACCTCAAAGTTTCCTCATAGCAACAGAGTAGAAATAGAGACATATTTGCATGCCCAGGAGAAAATACACCTTATATAGTGCCGTCTCGCACCTGGAACTCTGCTTATGTGACTCATGCAGTTCAGCCTTGTTTTTTACTTCATGCTAATATTTTGTGCAATAAAAACATTTCAACATAAAAAAATGTTTTGACATTTAGCACTTAATGCCAATCCAACAGAAAGTTAATATACCCACTAACCAGTTGCGTTACACTTCTGATAAATACAAACTACTTGAAACTTATCTTTTAAAAATCTAACATCACATCTGTCTGTCTGTGTGTCTGTGTGTCTGCACTATAGACAACTGTGGAATGCAATAGAATAAAAAACAATGCAATCAGCCATATCAATCATGCTAATGGGTGGTTTATAAAAGGTCAACATCGGGTCACACATTTTCCTTACTAGGATTTCTGTAGAAAATTAATTGCTTCATGAAAATGATACCTTTGAGACGTTATTTGTTTGCTGTATATATTATGTCTTTTCTTTCAGGATGATTATTGTAAGCTTCTTACGACCTAGGGTTTAATTAACTTATTTTGGTGGAAAAATAAATAAATATATATCTGTGAAAGGCAGAGGAGTGGTTTAGGGAGTCATGGAGACCTAAAGCATCTGGCAGTGTCCCTAGACACACACATACACACACACACCCACACACACACGCACACATGCTCCATCTCTTTCTTTTTCTCCCTCTGTCTCTTTCTTTCTTGAAAGTGCATCTGTCATTCTGTTTATATTATTGGCTAAGCAAACACTGAGTAGATACCGCTGTATTACTAGCATAAGGATAATGGCGTTGCTGCTGTTAGGGTTGAGGGTTAGTTGAAAGTTAACATGTAATTTAAAATGGACTGCAATTTTATTTTGTATCAATTTTTTTTGGAGCAGTCTGATTGATGAAATTAGCACTATGTATACAATAACTAGCTGCTTCTGTTTATACAGTTTATTTGGAATAGTGTAATAGATGACAGGAACAGAAATAAATCATTATTTAAGAGACAGGGGTACATGCTAGACAGGCCGCCAGTCCGTCCCAGGGCCACAAACATGTTCTACGGGCAATTTAGAATGTAAATGTACATGTTTTTGGACTGTGGAAGGAAACCGAAGTACCCGAAGGAAACCCACTAAGTGCGGGGAAAACATGCACGGAAAGTGCAAATCCCTGTGCCTGGGATTCAAACCCAGGACCTTCTTGTTTTGAGGTGACCGTGCTGACCACTACGCCAACGTTATAATAATTGTAGTTAGCTTATTCTTTGCAAAAGTAAAACATGTTTGCTCCTGAGTTTAATTCCTGGGCAGGAGATCTTGCGTGTATTTTTTCTTGGTTCCCACAGTCCAAAAAACATGTACATTTGGTTGATTGGAGATTCTAAATTGCCCATGTGAGTTAGTTTGTGTGGCTCGGCGATGGACTAGGGAACCTGCCCAGGGTGTACCCCCAGTTAGGGAATAAGTGGGTTTAGAAGATTAAATCAATCAATGAAAAACATGTTTCTATGTGTATAATTTTCTGTAGTAATTTTTTTCTTTTTGGATGTTGGGAAACCTTTTACTTAAATATCTAAGATAATAAATATTGCCAAGTATAACTAGCTTATTTAGCGAACACATCTCTGGAAGAGCATATGGCATCAAAAAAAGCTCTGCAAATTAAAGTAAACAGACAGACGCTAATTAAACAGAAGCTAATAGCTTTAAAATAAAAAATGTAAATGTAAAATGTTATGAGAGAGAAGAATGCATTCTAGCTGGTTCCTCGGTAACTGTGCAAACATATTGTAAATGCAAATTGTAAAGGGATATATATTTTACTTTGTAACATTTTATAGCACAGTGAAATTTGTTTCTTTGCATATCCCGTCCTAGTAAGTTTGGGTCAGAGCGAAGGTTCAGGTGGTTAAGGTTTTTGCTGACACAAGGACCTGACAGTTGCTGGCTGGTGGTGGTAGGGCTTAAGGTCTTTCTGGTCTTTAGATTAACAACTCAGGCTGGCTGTGATTGAGCTTGAACTCCGGTCTTATTGGTTTTCAGATCAACTCAGGCTGGCGTGAAGTGCGAAGAGGTCGCTGTAGACTTAACCGCTACAGTCCTCCAACCCCATGTGACCTTCAGATTAGCTCAAGAACAGTGCACAGAGAGTTTCATGGAATAGGTTTCCATGGCCGCGCATCTGCATCCAAGCCATACATCACCAAGAGCAATGCCGGATGCAATGGTGTAAAACATGCCGCCACCAGACTCTAGAGCAGTCACTTTTCTCTAAGGTGACGACTCACTCTTCACCATCCGACGATCTCATAGACATTCACATTTACAGCATTTGGCAGATGCTCTTATTCAGAGCGACTTACAAGTGAGCAATTGGGGGTTAAGGGCCTTGCTCAGGAACCCAAAGTGGTGGCTTGGTGGTGCTGGGAATCGAACCACGGTCTTTCTGGTATTAGTCTAACACCTTAACCACTAGGCCACCCCTAGGTTGCCAGGAGAACAGTACTTGTCGGACTGCATTGTGTCAGATGTAAAGTTTGGTGGAGGGGGAAAATTATGGTGTGGACTATCTATAGCGCAATAAAACACGTTCGAGATGTATTAGAGTGGAGAGTGGAAGCCTTGTCGTCCAACATCAGTGTTAATTTGAACAAACGCGCTTTTAAAAGAATGGTTGAAAATTCCCATAAATACACTCCTAAACCTTATGGACAGCCTTCCCAGAAGATTTGAAGCTGTTATAGCCGCAAAGGGTGGGCCGACATCATATTGAACCTATGGATTAGGAATGGGATGTCATTAATATGCAGGTTTATATGCAAGTCAAGGCAAGAATACTTGTATAAAGCCATGTATAAAGCTCACATTCAGATTCATAACGGACAGGATATTTTCTTATTAAAAAAAAGGTGTTACTAAAATGCTTTTTAATCTGACTGGCAACAAAAGCAGATATACAGAGTTCTCCCAAAGTACCAATTAACTAGTATTTCCTGGTTGGATAATAACAGCGTATGCTCATTATCAGAGTTCAGATGTGAGCCACATTAGCAAAGTTGAGTGGGAGCCACTAAAGAAATGACAATGGCTGTTTTAAAAAAATAAAAATAAACAAATGAAGAAAGCAATGAGCACCGGCTGCAGAAAGACAATAAAGACACTGGCATGTGTAAAGTGGGATAAAAAACAACACAGATGAGTTTCGGCGGAGTACAGAACTCTTTATCCTACACTCTTAGTCCTAAAATCATCTGGTTTAGATGACACAATATTACTGTTAAGGCCACAATTATAGCATGTAAGATTAACCTCTTCATGGAAGTTATACATTCATTTATCCTGTGTCCAAAAATCTCAGAGACAAATCTCACAGGACAATCGAATGGGATGCAAAATCAAGTGGATGCAAATAGTGCAGTTTCCTTTTGTTTTTGACTATCGCATTTAAGAAATCAAAACAGACTGAGAGCCCCGTGTGCCATGCCCAATGGAGCAAGACAAAGGAACTAAAGCAAGAGGCAGCAAAAAAAACAAACAAAAAATAGACAATCTGTCTTCTCCACTAATGTACAACTATTGATAATGAAATGATTTCAGTGTCCAATTTAGCAGCTGCACAAATTTGCTATCTGCTACAACAGGTGGATGTAAGAATCCGCTTAATCTTGTTTGATAAGCTTAAGTTTGTTGACAAAATGTTAATAGTTTAGAAGATTAGTTTTATTGACAAAGATCCATATTAACCTCACACCAATATATAGATTTTTCTCAACCTTCTGAGACACAATAAGCTAGTATGTTTTGTAACCTCTAGTTTTAAAGAATTCCCTTCACCATAATTCAGACAATTTTTTTATAATATTATAGACATTTCCTTAAAGCATCCTCATCTGGTGGCAGCAGAGTGTGTATCAATAATGACATGTACATCTAATATCCAGTGTATCTATAAGTTCCATCTCCCTTTTCCCTCCGGTTTTCTTAAGTACAGATAACAGACTAGAATATCTCTGTATTAGGGGTTGACTGATTAACAGCCTGGATGATTATTGCCGCTGATATAGGCATATCTATGAATTTTGGTTTATGCATTTTTAAAACAGCTTTACCATTTAAAATTACTTACTATTATTTGCACTAATTGGTTTTATTTCTAGTGACACTGTCCTTAGCAAAGTGTCTCTAGTTTATGACAAGAGAAGAAACAAGCTTACTGGAGAGCATATTGCGCAACTCTGCTTCATTTACCAAAGCTTAGTGCTGCTGGTTTGTAACTACTAACTGTTTTTCTGTTTTTTTAGTTCATAAAACTTAAGGAAGCAATTACATTTGTTTAACTTTATTTGTTAATTTGTTGCTTTTAATTTTTACTTGTTTTCATTAAAAAAACATTTTTATATAATGCTGCTGGGTGCGCTCTGCACTGTTTATGTTGTTTGTGCTTACAGGCCGAATGGCAGCGCAGAGTACCCGACCTTCTTGGGGTCTCTGGGTGGGGTGCTGAAAAGTGCTCCAACTGGGGATCACGTCGTTCTACTGGGAGACTTCAACGCCCACGTGGGCAGCGACAGCGATACCTGGAGGGGTGTAATTGGGAGGAACGGCCCCCCTGATCTGAACCAGAGTGGTGTTTTGTTGTTGGACTTTTGTGCTAGTCACAGTCTGTCCATAATGAACACTATGTTCAAGCATAAGGATGTCCACCAGTGCACATGGCACCAGGACACACTATGCCGGAGGTCAATGATCGACTTTGTAGTTGTTTCATCTGGCCTCTAACTATATGTCTTGGACACTTGGGTAAAGAGAGGAGCGGAGCTGTCAATCGATCACCACCTGGTGGTGAGTTGGATCTGATGGTGGGGGAGGAAGTTGGACAGGCCTGGCAGGCCCAAACGTACTGTGAGGGTTTGCTGGGAATGTGTGGAAGAGTCCCCAGTCAAAAAGGTCTTTAACTCGCACCTCCGGAGGAGCTTTGACCAAAACCTGAGGGAGGCCGGAGACATTGAGTCAGAGTGGACTTTGTTTTCGGCCTCCATTGTTGATGCGCGGAGCTGTGGCCGTAAGGTCTCTGGTGCCTGTCGCAGCGGCAACCCCTGAACCCCGTGGTGGTGTTCGAAAGTACAGGATGCCATCAAGCTGAAAAAGGAGTCCTATCGAGCCTGGCTGGTTTGCAGGACTTCTGAGGCAGCTAATAGGTACCGACAGGCCAAGCAGACTGCAGCTCGGGTGGTCGCAGAGGCAAAAACTCGGGTCTGGGAAGAGTTTGGTGAGGCCATAGAGAAGGACTTTGGAAGGCCTCGAAGAAATTCTCGCAAACCGTTCAATGCCTCAGGAGGGGAAAGCGGAGCCCTGCCAACACTGTTTAC
>JAOTQW010078150.1:0-12219 GCA_026260075.1 Sisor rabdophorus
AGTGATTCGCTGTGGCGACCCCTAAATGGGAGCAGCCGAAAGGAGAAGAAGGAGGGGTGTGTTGGTCTTTACTTAAAAAAATCACATAAGTCAGTGTTATTAGTGGTAATTTATTATGATTTAAGTTTTTTTTCCCTTATATAAAGAAATTCTTTTATACATAAAAAGAATTAACAAATAAATAAACATTACTTTGTAAGAGATATACTGTATAGCCCATTAACAGATTTTTGAAAAAAAAAAAAAATTTTTGTCTGATGTAAATGTATCAACCATGCTACCTTAGCAGCTAAAGAAATTGATATTCATTCATCTTCTATACCTGCTTATTTCCAACTTTGCCGGTTCAAGGTGGCCTGCTGGAGCCTATCCCAGCCCACATTGGGTAAGAGGCAGGGGTATACCATGGACAGGTCGCCGGTCCATCGCAGGGCTTCACACACAACCACCTTATGTGCGCTTGGATAGGCTCCAGCAGATCCCTGGGTTTGGAAGATAATTAAATAATAAATTAATGAATGTATTTGAGAGCTCTTTTTACCACAATTAAGGGGTATTGAAAGAATTTGGCAATTCAATCCTTTATTTTTTTTTTATTGTTAATAATGCTTGTATTTAAATCTGTATAGTGTTTTGTGGTGCATTCTAGATTATGCATGTGAGCTGTGATGCTATCTATGCTTCTTTGTTTCCTTAAACCTTTTGGTTTTTTCTTTTTGTTCCATTCTCATTTTGTTGTTTTTCACTCCCACCATATGTTGTCAGATAACGTAAGTTAAATACAGCATTGTTTCCCTTAGCCTCCCTTTTTGTTTTTTATTGTTAAGTTTTGGACTCATGCCTCCCTTCAAGATTTGACACCGGCATTTTTAACCTCACCAAACCCCTCACTGGCTACAAAACTAGCTGAAGATCGATATAAAGCTTGTTTTCGACATTAATGGAAGAGAAGAAGTTAACAAGAAAACAAAAAGACTAATTGTTGACTATTCTGGTTAACCAACTGAAAATAAACATCATGCCACTTACAAATGTAACCAGGGTATGACTGCATAGCGGTCACACAAGTTTATAAGAATAGTTAGACTATAGACAGCATACATAACATTATCAAACGATGACTGTTATTAGTAGATGCCACCAGCAAACTCCAGGCAAGATGACAAGGTGAGCAACGCCTGTATGATCGCTTATCCTCTTGATGGAGCAGAGGGCCAGTAAAAAGTGTCAGATGTGTTGTATGATGTTTCCTCAACAGTTAACATGGAGGGGTCAAACAGCTTTTCTAACACGATAGCCAAGTCGCATGAAGGAAACCTCAGTTTGCTTTAGGTGCAAGTACTTAGATACTAGTGGGTCTAGACTTGCCGTTTAGAAGGCAGGCATAGAAGGCAGCTATGTCTATGCACATGTATGTTTGGGATGGATGTGTAAGCCCTGTAAAGAAATGTTCCTGCAAGAATTCCACCATGCTGTCTGTCACTGCAACAGAAGGCAAAGTTTTCTGTCATTCCACTGAAGGATCATGCTAACTAAATTTTTTTTTTGACAGCCCTGGGATCTAGCTTTCATTTCCCAGCCTGTGAGAGGGCATCTGTTGTATGACAAAGGGCTCTATGTCGCATACCAGGAACCAGTTATCTATGGTTGAAAGACATTGCTGCGAAACTTTGATTATGTAAAGTGGATTGTCCCAGACCAGTATGTAACAGTCTGAGATGGGGCGGACACACATTTCCACTGACCCTTTACCCCAGTCTATGGATATGTGTGAGAATGACAGGTTGATGCTGGATTGGCTGTTGTTGCTCTAAAAACACACTCAAACAACATGCCCTTCTTCAGCCAGGTTCCTCAGCAGGTTTACTTGGTAGGCCTGCAGCATATGCACTGTGTGTAGAAATGCATCTGCCTGATCTGCTAAGGCATAACCTTTCCCTACTGAGGTGAATGTCTTTTTACAGCTTTGATAGGTATAAATAAATTTGGTACATAGATAAACACTCTGATTAAAATTCCCCTAATTTCTCTCACACGTTCACATATTGTACATTTGCAAAACAGCTTACCAAGGTTCAGTTTTGGTCGTGTTTATATAACCTGATGTCACCATCATGTAATGCTTTGCACTGGTTGGCCTATGCAGCATATGGTATGTAGTATAACTTCAATCAAAATTAGAAACTTATTCCAAAGATGTCTTTTATAATAAATAAAAACTCTACATTTATGTGAAAGCAGATTATTACAAAGAGCTGTATTTAATTATTAATCACAATCTGCTCCCCCTAAACTCATGTGATCAGTACTTCTGGCTTTAATTTTGAATATTCATATTTATTCGGTAAGCATTCATCTTTGACAAAAATTATTAAAGAACTGTTTTTGCATGCACCTTTTTATCCCTAGCATCGGCTTTATCAAATTGTTTTACTTGCTGCCAGAAAAATGCAATTGATCCACTAACTGACTACAAATGACAGCAGCCCCCTTGGCTACCAATCATCAATATTATTATTAATCAGTTTATAGTGGCATTTTCCTCATCCACCCACAATGTGATTTACCGTTGTATTTTTTGTGTTATTCTAAAATGAATCTTGTTTTTTTATTATTTTTCTAAGCATTTAATTGCTCTTAGGCAGCTTCTGACTCCCATAGCTCCAGTCTCACTACTAATTTAAATGACATACACTTTTTAAATAATATTTCTGTAAAGGCATGGCTGTCATCTGACTGTTTAATTGAGGTTTAATAAATAAGTAATATGTGTATCTGTATATGCATGAAATTAGTATTAGTAATTACTATTTAAATGCTATGGTTAAATGTTTGTGTAGTTACATGCAAATTGAAATGGTAAAAAAAAACATAACAAAATAAAAAAGACAGAAAAAAGTAAATGGCATGGCTGTATATTTGTACAAAAATAATCTCAGGGGAGTAAACATGATTCAGAACGATCTTCTGTTTGAGGTTGGCAAGTAAAGATCAGAGTAAGTCAACAGACAAAACATACAGAGCCTCAAAAAAAATCAGGAACAACAGGAAGGCTGAGGCTCTGAGACATCTGAGAGAGGATGAGAGTGATGGCGTGCACATCTCCAAGCCTGGTCCAAGATCCCCTGAAGTATTTTTATAACAGGTTTATCCTGCTTCTAGCACACCTAATTACAATCTTTATTTATAAAACCAATTCTAAAGTTGACACTCTGAAAGCAATCATTTGCAAATCTCCTAAAAAACAAATGTGTTATACGATCATTCTGAAATCAATGACAGCAACAATCATTTATTCATTCATTTTCTATACCCGCTTATTTCCAAACCTGTCATGGGGGTCTGTTGTAGCCTATCCCAGCACACATAGGGCAAAGGCAGTTGGTACACACTAGAAAGATTGCCAGTCCATCACAGGGCCAAACACACACACAACCACATTCACTGACACTTACACCTATGGGCAATTTAGAGTCACCAATCAACCTAATGCACATATTTTTGGACTGGAGTACCCAGAGGAAACCAACGCAGAATATGCACAACTCCATGACAGCAACATATGTTTCAAAATTTGAAAGCAAAGGCAATAGAAAGCACCTTGCATCTAATTAGGATAATTAAACAGTAACAAGAATGGTTATAAAAAGAGCGTCTTAAAGCATCAGGGTCTCTCAGAAGTTGCGGTTACAAATTTTACAAATTTCAAAATCCTTCATAATGATGCTCTTTACTGTGAAATTGCAAAGACTTGTTTTATGCACCACATAATATCATCCAGAGAACATTCCAAATTTTTTTGCAATTAGGGTTCCCTTTTAATCAAATTATTTAATCTACAGTCAATAAGTGAGTTGGTCAAAGGATACAACAGGTTCAGGGTTAGGAAGCTACAAAATAGAGGTGTGTGGTGTTTTGCAATAAACGTTATGATGAAGTATGATGTTTTCAAATATAGTATTTGTCCATTTAGTAAAACCTCTGCACTCTTTTGATTTTTAACACAATCAGAAAAGAAATCAAAGCACTCTACTGCTTTAATGTGCATCACCAGTATATTGGATCTTTGAAGTAAAGTACAAAGGATCCAATTTCCCTGGAAATAGTGCCACATTGCCTTATCATCCTAATGTATGCAGTGACATTTATTCTGTTGGATAATCGCTCTCTCTCCCTCTTTATTCCTTACTGGCTTTTACCTATCTTATGAAACTGAGTATCCCCTTTTCTGTATCTCAGCAGTTAATTCTAATAATAAATTTATTAAAGATGCAGAGTTAAGCAATTGGATCTACTTCAATCTAGTTTTATAATGGCTTTCCTAAGAATAACAAGGCCATATTTGCACCCACTTCCATATTACATTTGTATTGGTTTACAAAGCTCTACAAGTCCAGCGCTTTATAAAAGGTGTTATCTTAAGCATTGTAATTTTGACATACAGAATGGTTTGTCCAGGTTCCTGCAACTTTTGACCATACAAGTACATAAGTCTATATTTAAATTAGATCAAATTATTCATCAAAGCCAGACTAAGACAGAACGAGTATTGCTTGTGTTTTAGGAAAACAGATGAAAGGTTTTGAACCACTTTAAATACTAACAAGTATATGCAAAAATGTAACTTATTTATTATAATCTTTTTATGTGATACCACTAAAGAAATGAAACTCTGCTCCAATGTAAAGTAATAAGTGCACAGCTTGCATAACAATGTAAATTTGCTGTCCTATTAAAAAAAACACAGCCATTAATGTCTAATCATTGGCAACAAAAGTGAGTACACCCCTAGGAGGAAATGACCGAATTGGCTCCAAGTAGCATTTTTCCCTCCCTGTTGTCATGAAACTCATTAGTGTAACAAGGTCTCAGGTGTGAATGGGGAGCAGGTGTGTTAAATGTGGTGTTATTGCTTTCACTCTGTCATACTGGTCAATGAAAGTTCAACAAGGCACCTGATGGCAACTCTCTGAGAATCTAAAAGAAGAATTGTTCCTCTATATAAAGGTGGCATAGGCTACAAGAAGATTGCCAAGTCCCTAAATCTCAGCTGCAGCATGGTGGCCAAGACCATACAGTGATTTAAAAACAAGTTTATCTTGTTTATCTTGGTCTCATCAGACCACAGGGCATAGTGCCAGTAATCCTTGTCGTTAGCCTGCTTGACTTTAGGAAAGGTTGCAGTCAGAACAGGCCTCGCCATGGTCGACCAAAGAAGTTGAGTGCACATGCTCAGGGTCATATACAAAGGTTGTTTTTGGGAAAGTATGAGTGCTGTCAGTTATTAACAGGGGTGGGGGTCAGTTTGTCAGTGCTCAGAACATATGCCGCACATTGTATCAAAATGGTCTGCATGGCTGTCCTCCCAACAGGAAGTCTCTTTCGAAGACGAAGCACAAGAAATCGCGCAAACAGTTTCCTAAAGTCAAGCAGGCTAACGACAAGGATTACTGGCACTATGCCCTGTGGTCTGATGAGACCAAGATAAACTTGTTTGTTTTAGATGGTGTCAAGCATGTGTGGCACAACCAGGTAAAGGGATACAAAGACAAGTGTGTCTTGCCTACAGTCAAGCATTGTGGTGGGGACTGCATTAGTGGTGCCGGTACTGGGGAGCTACACTTTATTGAGGGAACTATAAAATGTCAACATATATTTTGACATACTAAAGCATAGCATGATCCCCCTTTTAGAGACTGGGCTGAAGGGCAGCCTTCCAACATAATAACGACCACAGACACACCTCCAAGACGACCATTGCCTTGCTAAAAAAGCTGGGGATAAAGGGGATGGACTGTCTAAGCATGTCTTTAGATCTAAACTCTATTGAACATCTGTGAGGCATTCTTAAATATAAAGTGGAGGAAAGCAAGGTCTCAAACATCCACCCATTCTATTATGTCCTCATGTATTTCAGTGGCAACCTGTGAAGCTCTGATGAACTCCATGTCAGGAGTGTTAAGGCAGTGCTGAAAAATAATTATAGCCATAAAAAATACGGACATTTTGGACCCCAAAAATTTGACATTTCCTTTTAGGGCTGTTTTGTTGCCCGGGGTTTAGACATTAATGGCTGTGTGTTGAATTTTTTTAATAAGACAGCAACTTTTGCTGATACCCAAGTTGTACATTCAATACTTTACATTGTAGCAGAGTTTAATTTCTTTAGTATTTTTCACATTCATTCATTTATCTTTTTTATTACCACTACGCCACAGCGCCGTGGTATTTTTTAAAATAACAAATTTGTATTTTTTAAAATACAAGAGCTTCCAATCATGATTAAATGAATATCCAAAGACGTATCTGTCACAAATAGAACCCTCAGACATTTTAGATCAACATTTATTGAAAAGGTGGGAAAAAAATCCTAAAAAGGATCAAAGGATGACCTTTAACATTGCTTAAAATAAGTACATAAAGCAAAGAAAACAAGAAACACCTAAACAAGATAAAGAACAAGAGAGAACCACCAATCACAAGGCAAAAGGTAAAAGGCCTGACAAATGACACACACGCTTGCATACTTTTATATTAAATGTTTAAATGTAAAACGAATATGTGGGGAAAGTAGATTGTCTAAATCCTTAGTATGCAAAATGCAGTGGGCCAGTAGTTCCTGGATAAAGTATGTACATGATGGACAGATTTAATTATTTATGAGCTCATGCAAGAGACAACTCCTCATATTCTGAAGTAGCGGAAAGCAAATCTGCAGCAGTCCTTTTATTAAAATAAAAATTGTCTCTTCTAGGTAAATAGCACTTGTATAACACTATTTAAGTTAAACATTACATTACTTCCAATTTGCAGTATTTAGTGCATTCAATTTTGATTTATACTACCCATCCTTTAAAAAACATACGTTTTCAACATTAAGAAAACACATAACTCAAAAGTAATGCATACTTAAGTAGTATGCGATTTGGAATGGAATCACAGTCGAAGCACATGGCCTTAAAAACAGTCCAATCCAAATTGGCATGATTGCCATTTGGTAGCATGTTATGCAACCACAATTATCATCTTATGTTGGTAAAGAGTAACATGTATCATATTTTATTATCTGGAACTACCCCAGCAGTTTTTGCATTGGTATATTTTTCCAGAAAGATTGCCACAGAAACATGTATTAGGGAGAAAAGGATACAGTGTATCAAACAGTATCGGCATATTCACTTTGTTTTGCATGCATAGATCCTGCATCTGACTTACGATTTTTGTTTGTCTTCAATGCCTTTATTAATAATTTACAAATAAACCCTTTAAACATAAATTGCATTTTTAGCATGTGTGGTCAGTAAATAAAAAATAATTTGGAACATATAAATAGAAATGAAAAACAATAAATATGAATTCAGTTTTTGGTGATTTTGTTTGTATGCAGGGAAAATTTTAACCAATAACCAAGTTTCACTTATCGAACCCCATTAGCAAAAATCATGATGACTTATGCCTGAAGCCTTTTTTTGTTAGTTAAGAACTGCTTGTGTGCATTAAGCCTCTGAAATAAAAAATAGGAATTATAGGATATCAATCTCCATCATTACCATCACTGGACTGCAACACTTAGGACATTAAACTTCCTTATCTGCAGGTGTGCTGACTTCATTTGCCCCCCATTGCCCCTACGGAGCTGCTGCAGGAATAGAAGAAATAAACCAAGTACAGCATAGTTTATTTTTGGCTTTGCATAAATCAGCTCTGTACCGGTCATATACTTCAATAGCTAGTAAATTGGGTATCATTCTATGAGCATTCAAGAAAAATAATAGCTTTTGCAGCAGTAATTGGGGCCAGTGGTTTTAAACGAGCTACACGAAGGCATGCTATCAAAATGGACTCTGCAGATAATGTAATACAAATTACACACTATTTTCTGCTATTTTCTTAGAATTCTTAGATATCCATGCAAAAAAATACAGACTCAGCAGCCTTTAGTTATGCAAGAATTTCCGAAATTCAGCGGTCCCTAATGAGCCTTATTCAATGCGTATGAAAAATTACAACAGTCTCATTTACACAGATGCAAAATTAATTTGTAATGTGCAGGCAGTTGCAGATGGTACAAAACTCCCCCACACACACTCACACGCCACGCATAGAGCCATTGTTTGATGTTTTAATAAGTGTCTAAATGATTGCAGACTGAAATTCCTGTATGCCTAGGCAGAATTAGTTAATTAGTGGCTTCATTGAAATTCTAGGCCCACTATAGACTCAAGAGTGTAAAAGACAGGAAGAGAACTATAAAGAATCAAACTGTAATGCCAACCATTTTTCCTTTTTTTATTTAGCACCTGATATCAGTATTACAGTGACAATCATTGTGTTTACTTGCTCACAATTTAAATTGGGAAGTGGTGGTTCAGTTCAATTAAGGTGTAGTACTGCTAATTGGTTTAATAAACCAGCACCACTGTAAAACATTATTTGAGATTTACTGGTTTTATAAGTATTAACTATATACAGTATATTCAAAATGAACGCTAATGCTAACGCTAACGCTAAGGAACAGGACTCTTCAAACATGCAGCTTTTTTTTGTGTTCATACTGCTAAATGGACCTATTACACCATAATTAAACTCTAGAAACTTGTTAAAGCAGTGTTACGATTTTTCCATTATTGCCTGCAGAAAAATGGTGTCGGGATTTCGGATGACAATGTCCCTTTTGCTAAGATGTGATTTGCTTGGTGTAAAAGTAAAGATCAAAGAGGCATACAAGTTTTTCTTTGAACTGTTTATTTTTAATTACAATTACAACTGCCTGGGTGTTCAGGTTGTTAGTTTGCATATTTATACAAGAGACATTTTTTTTAGAGTTCTTTTAACACTTCATCATACATCAAGAAAATTCTAAAACAGTTTCAGAAATTTGACAGATAATTTGTCTGCAGTTAATGGATTTAAATGTAGTTTGCAAAGTTTACAATGTTATGAAATGACTTTTGACTATTTGTACATTTTGAGTATTTGTAACTTTTAGCAGGAGACACATAAGGTTAGCAGATGCCTAAAGTCTGTAATAATGAATGTAATAATGTCTATCCTTCCTTTAAAAGCAGTGTCTAATAAAATGACCTAAAAGAAATTAGTACAGTCAATGTTTTTACCCTAGTTGCTCTTCCTTTTGCTGTAAACATCCTCAGTTTTAATATGCACAAGAATGTACTCCCAGGTGTTATTTTAAAAGATGGAGCTTCATTCTGTCTAATAAATCTCACCCTTGCATTCTTTAATTATTTTGTGTTTAAACATTAAAACTAATACAAGTGTGTTGTTGTTTTAAATTAATGCACCTGCAGTAACACCAATGAGAGGATTTAGACATTTATTTTTACTAAACAGAAGGTGAGATGCTCTGTTTAGCGGATATTCACTCATTTCTTTATCTTCTATGCCCACGTATTCCCTAACTGTGGGTCACGGAGACCATCCCAGCGCACATAGTGCAAGAGGCAGGGGCGCTGCATGAGAAGATGGGGAAATAATTTGCTTAGTAATTTAATTTATGCTTAATGGATTTTGGAGCATAAGGAGATTGATAACTTTAATTATTTGTCCAAGTATTGATAAGGTAGGCCAATTCTTTCCTGATGGCATTTCTACATTAATTACTTAAAGCGTTCGATTTAGGGGACTTCTGCTAAATCGAGAGCAAAACAAAAGTTTTGTTCTCACCTTTTAATCAAGTACTTTTGATCTTGCACAGAATACAGACAAATTTACCATGTCATTCTGTAAAAGCACAATCATTTGCCAAATGTTGTCATGTGAACACACAATGTTTACCTAATTGTTAAAATTAGATAAACTCATTAAAGTCACAAAGGTTAGCCTTTGATTCAACACCTATTCGTGGAAAGCAGTGTGTGATCTACATAATGTGAGCTGGCTGCATTTATATTGATACACTGATCTGACCTGATTTATGGGTGACACAGAAATGATATTTTTAAAAAGTATTTAATAAAAGGACAACATATATTTTAAAAAAACATTAAATATGGAAAAAAATATGGTAACCCCAATTCCAAAAAAAGCAAACTATGCAAATGCAATTTGAGTGTGAGGACTTTTTTACAAAATTATTTAAGAAAAAAATCTGTTTTTTAAAAATCAGTTTGTAATTTATGAGTGCGTATATGTGTAGGCTGTTGTATAGACTGTTTATTTATTTACATTAACATCATTACGCAGACAACCGTGTCCAGAGCAACAGATTAATATATAGAAAATGTTCTGTGTGCACATGTTTAAACCGCTGAAAATACAATCTTTGTAACTGTCAATCTAACAGTGAAAATACAATCTTTGTTACCATCGATCTAACAGTTCATCATAACCATCAGTGCTTAAAGAAATTATAATTCCTTTAATTATTTTGTAGAAAAAATAGCCTTTTACATGTGATGTTTTTTGTGGCTGATCAAAAAACTGTTAGAGAAAGTTGTTTTTTTTTAAATAAGAGAGATATTGTAAGGCACTTGATCGAGGCAAGTGGTTAAGAACCCAAATGCAGATTATTTAATTTAAATAGGGTAACCATAAACATTAACTTGTCTAATCAAACTAAATTGACTAGACTGAGCTAACTTGACTTGACTCAGATATTACCAGATATTATATTATATTACCAGATAATATATTACAAGAAGACACTAAACAGTAGTGATGGGAAGTTCCAATCATTTTACTGATTCTGACCTTTGAATCTTGTTCATTTATGTTCTATACCCGCTTATACCCTAACTCTGGGTAACGGGAGTCTGCTGGAGCCAATCCCCGCACCCATTGGGCGAGAGGCAGGCGTACACCCTGAACAGGTCGTCAATCCATCGCAGGGCTACACACATACACGAACAACCACACACACTCACACTCACTCCTATGGAAAATTTGGAGTCTACAATCAACCTAATGTACATGAAGCATGAAGAGAACTGCACAGAAGGACCCAGGACATTAACCCACAACATTCTTGCTATAAGGCAAATGTGCTAACTACTACACCACTGTGCCACCCAGAGTCTTGTTCGTTTTAGCACAATTTATTACTAATTAATACATAATGTTACATGTTTATTTCCTAACATATTTACTGCATACCCCCCTTATTTATGAAAAATAAGTTTTTGTACAAGAGAAATGCAATTTAAATTTATACATAGAATGTGTATTTTCCAATCTCTTAATTTTTCAATCAATTCTTAGGTACTTTTATATTTTTTAAAACCTTAAAGCTCTCTTATTGAATAAGATCTATGCTATCTAGTAAACAATAGATTTTACTTTGCACTAATGAAGGGGACTTATATGATAATTAGTAGGGTTGTTCACATACTATGGCAGCATATTTATGCAAGCATTTTTATGGAACAAACAACATCTGAATGTGATGAGGTTTTCAAAGAAGATTCCAAATGTGCTAAACCTCAATTCCATCTGTGTCTAAAATAAGTTTTAATAAGTCTATATGTCTGCTATAGGATGAAACCCTTTCTAGGTTTTTCCCAACCCGCTTTGTGCCCCAAGTCTTCTGGGAGAGACTCCAGGCTGCCGTGACATAGTGTAAAATATGTAGTAGAGAACATATACACAATAAATCTACACTTTTTAAATCTTAAAAAAGTGCGCTATTGCTCTAAAACAAAATTAATGTAAAACAAAGAGGCAGGTTTTACTGATGACAGGGCAACTAAAAAAACAATAGAAAAGAACAACCACCAATGATTATTCGAACAGACAATTCAAAACTAGACTAGACACAGGGGGGTATATACACAGAGTGATAAAAAGTAATTGTTATTGGCTATGGCTAAGGATGAAGCAGCTAGAAAACATGGGGAAAACGAGTCAACAATTGAGACACTAAACTATAAACTAAAAGTCTCTGACACAAACACATGAGAAACAGAGATATTGACATTTGAGTTCTGTTAGCTCAATCCAATAAGCGGCTAAAGCTTAGTGTTATAGTTTAAGTGTTATAGGCACTTGCCTTTGTTGGGCCCATGAGCTAGCCTCTTAAACTTGCCTGCTTAAGGGAAGCTCAATAAACTGAAATGTGCATAAAGAAGGAATTTTAGTGTTGCAATAACATATTACCTTTTTCTAATTTTGGTTAAAAATTAATATATTTCAATATTATAATTTAAATGATGGGCGGCGCGGTGGCGAAGTGGTTAGCACCGTCGCCTCACAACAAGAAGGTCC
>JAOTQW010078168.1:0-12218 GCA_026260075.1 Sisor rabdophorus
AACCTAGGGGTGAGAAGTGTGACAGAGAAGGAGATGAGTCATAGGTGGGAAAAGTGAGGTTATCTGGAGAGGTGGTGAAGGTCTTACAGATTTGCTTATCATCATAAAAGAAAGCAAAGTCTTCTGCAGACAAATGGGGGAGGATGGGCTGGAGGTGTGAGCAGTGAATAAAAGATCTTGTGCAGCTTGCGGGGGTCTTTCTCTGAAGCTTACAGTTTCTCTTTGTAGAAGGCAGTCTTGGGTGCGGTCACAGCTGAAGAAAACCTAAGCAAAAGAGCATGGTAGGAGGAAATATATGTTTTGAGTTTGGATTTCTTCCATCTTCTCTCAGCAGATCTTCCCAGCGCCAGGAGCAGGGCGAGAAGTCTTCCTAGGTTTGGCAGATAGAGGACAAAGAGAATTAATAGACAAAGAGAGTGAGGACACATGTGTTTCAGTGGCTACATCTAGGGGTAAAAAGGAAAAAGAGTCTGGGTCAGGGAGGGAAAAAAGGGTGTGAGAGGCTACAGTGGAAGGCTGGATAGTGTGGAAGGATGAGTAAATTTTAAAGCCAGTACATTTCCTCCTCTGTGTGTGGGAGGAGAGTTGTTAACACTTAAGAGGAAGGAGTCCATCAGTGGCAGGATGCAGGAGGAGTGTAGCGTATCTGATGGAAGATGGAAGTCCCCGAGGACCATCAACGGAAAACAATCAGTAGGAAAGGCACTGGGGAGTGTGTCCATCTTGTCCAGGAAGTTTCCCAGAGGACCAGGAGGACAGTAAATGACGATAATTGAAATGTTGATCAGAGAACAGACTGAAACAGCGTGAAACTCAAAAGATGAGAAAGTTAATTGGGACAAAGGGAAAGGTGTGAAGCACTATTTCTGTGACAACAGAATACCAGTGCCACCTCCCCTGCTGGTTTCTTTTGGTGTATGAGAGAATGTATAGGCGGAAGATCTGCATCTGGGGTAGCAGAATTGTGTGGGGATATCCAGGTCTCAGTGAGAGCTAGGAAGTCCAGAGAGTATAGGGAAGGTGGGGCAGTTATGAAGTCCGCTTTCTTCACAGCAGATTGACAGTTCCATAACCCACCTACCACTACTGTTTGTGAGTTATACAATAGGGGGTGGGGGTGGGTGAGGTTTCTGGTGGAGCTGCCTTTGCTTTGCACAGAGCCACGTCTGGGCCTGTGTAAGCTGAGAAGAGGAATGGGTGAACTGTACACAGCATATTTAAAATAGGTATTGTAAAAACAAGAAGTAGATGGTTAAATAGGACAGAAATATAATCAGAGGATCTGGAACTACAAACCGAACTACAAACCGAACTACCATCAATTTATATCCACAAACCCTGCCCACAATTCACAATTCAGAATTTGCAATCCTACCTTACCAGAAGAGAAGAAGCTCACAACAAAATTAAAAGCACACTTACACCACCCACACAACCACACACCCTCCAAAAAAGGGCAAGGCAGATGAGCTAAACACATTTTACACTGCAGCTTATCATGCTAATGAAGCTATTGGCAAAAGCAAATACCAGGAAGGCAGTAGGACCAGATAGCTTTACAGGTCAAGTTCTGAAAATCTGCAATGACTAGCTAGCACAATGTTAAGAGAGATATTCAACCGCTCCATGAAAATTCCCAATTCCCCCCAGTCTATTGGGAACAAGAAGCAGATGTTTAGGATTAGGAGAGCAGTTGCAGCACAATTTGGCTGCATTTGTCTTAAAATTCTTGAAGTGTCACAGAAGGCAACACAGGAAATTATTGAGCTTATTGACTAGTTGTTATCAGAACTTGTGAGTGTCTCTTCAACTAAAACACTGAAATAAGTAAAATTGTCCAAGCAGTTTTATATTTAATATTTTGCATTAATTTGTAAAGGAAGCACCTATTATGAAGAGAAGTTTATTGTTTCTCATTATTAATTGCTATTCATCACTGCGCACCTTAATGTATGTGCCAATTATCTCATTTTTGAAGCTGTTATATAAAAAAAAACCATTCACCTAGAGAGTAAGCATCATGAAGAAATGGTTCATACTAAAGAATATAGAAAAATTTGCTGTTTTTAAATAAGGGTCAGAAGTATTCACAGTCGATTGGACATTAGCTAACCTGCCAGTAAAATACCAGTAAATATTCCCCCTTATTCTACACTCTTCTTTAGTGTAGTTCAAATGATGTGCAAATGTTTTTACAACAGAGTAAGTACGGGTAATTGCTTGCTGTAAACTAGCTCATTTTACCTATTTTTTACTGTTCTTTTGCTGGTAGATTCGAAAGGAGTATTAAAGATCAGCATAATAACTTTCATTCATTATTTCATTCATTGCCTATTTCATTGCACATAGAGCGAAAGGCATGTGCACACTATGGACAGGTCAGCAGGCCATCGCAATGCCACACATACAAACAACCACATGCACTTACACTCACCATTATGGCCAATTTAGATAAATAAACCTAATGTACATGTTTTTGAACTGTCAGTGGAACCAGTGTACCTGGAGTAAACCCAGGCAAGCAGAGGGAGAACATGCAGTTGCTGCACGGAAAGAGCCTTTGCCTGAAAATTAAACTGTTCTTGCTGTAAGGAGACAGAGCTAACTAACGTATATCAAAAATGAACACAACTTTTGTTCTTATGAAGTTTTTCGGATTGTTAAAATGTATATTAAGGTTAGCACAGTCGTCTCAGAACAAGAAGGTCCTGGGTTCAAATCCAAGTCTTTCTTAGATGCTGCATTTGATACTACAGATCACAACATGGTTTACATTCTGCCTGCAAGATACTGCAGATCTGTAATTGTATACCTGTTTTTTTTCTTATTCTGGGTCATGGGGGTCTGCTGAAGCCTATCCCAGCGCACATAGGGTGAAAGGCAGGAAATTGAATTAAAATAAAGGATACATTTAAATCTTCTATACTGAATTAATAACTGCAGACCATAATAAGCTTAATTAATCAATAAACACCACAAAAATATGATTAAAATGTTATTTTACTTTATTATATATTTGTATATTGCTTACAAATACAGAAATCAAAACACATTGGGTATATTTCTTTATTTGATGATTATATAAGAATTAACAGAGAAAATACAATAAATAAAATGAAATTAACACACAATGTAAAAATGATGTAATAAATAACAATAGAAATATGTATGTTAAATTTTTAACCATACTTTTGTTATTTTAATATTTCTTTTTCTATTATTACCTAGTAAAGACCTTTATCTGTATTATAACTCTTTGTTTATCACAATTTTTTAAATATACATAATATACCCATTGTCACACTACTGCTCCTTTCTCCTTATAGGATTATTCATTTCCACTAAACTTTACATTTAGTATTAATAATATCATACATATTATATTATATATATATTACATATATTATATTTTATTTTATATATAGACACATCTACATTTATAGCTTCTAGTGATGCATATGTGGCAAATTCTTGTTTCTTTCACCTGTTACATGTTACAGATGATTCTTGTGAAATATGTTTCCATCACGCTGCACTCTCCAGGTCACGGTGGTGTTTATCAACATATGATTTTCTTCCAGTTTTTGCTTCACCTGAGGATTAGAATCAGAATTCAATTGATAAATATCAGAAACATGTTTATATTTCAGGGCGACGCAGTGGTGTAGTGGTTAGCACGGTCATCTCACAGCAAGAAGGTCCTGAATTCAATTCCCTGGCAAGGGGTCTTTCTGAGTGGAGTTTTTAAATTCTCCATGCGCCTGTGTGGGCTTCCTCCAGGTACTCTTAGTTCCCCCCACAGTCCAAAATATTTACATATAGATTTACAACTTTACATGTACATTAGGTTGATTGGTGACTCAAATTTGTCTTTAGGAGTGAGTGTGTGTGTGTGTGGCCCTGCAAGGAACTGAAAATGTAAAAGGCAGGATGGTTTACACCAGTTACAGGATACCAGTCCAACACATGGCCACAACCACACTTACAATCACTCCTGTGGGAAATTTTGGAATCATCAATTACAGAACATGCATGTTTTTGGCTTGGAGTAAACCCACACAAGCATGGAAATAAAATGCAAACTCAGAACACAGAAATACCCCTGCCCAGGAACCGAAACTGGGACCTTCTTGCTGTTAGGCAACAGTAATTATCACTGAGCCACCATGCTGCCCTTACTTACAGTAGTGATTAGTTTAATTAGAATATACATTTACAGCATTTGGCAGGTGCCCTGATCCAAAGTTACTAACATTTATTTCATTCATACAACTGAGCAGTTGGGGTTAAGGGCCCTTAACCCAGCAGTGGTAATTTTGTGGTAATATTCTGTTAGCAGTCTATCACACTATCTTTCAATCTACCACTTCCCTGGGTTTCTCCAAACACTTATGAACTTAATTTTATTAATTTTGTATCTCACCTTCTCTAATATAGACGACTGGACAGCAGGATCTAATATACTTCCATCAGACTTTACTTGTAGTCTCACAATCTGCTGTTCTCTTGCTGGTAGAACTGTTTTAAACACACACATTTTATTAGAAAATTAAACATACACACTGTAATGTTTATGTTCAAACAGCATCTGATATCAAACACTACTAATTCATAGTGAGTTTACTACATGGGGGTTTCGTTTGCACTAAATTATATTTTTATATAATATATGTTTTAAATTTTTACACTTATCTTCATTGTAAACTTTAATTAATTTACTCTAAGAAGTAATAATATTGTAATTAGGTATAAAAAATTTTATAAGTATTATATAAGATATAATATTGAACAGGAAAACAAATGACTTACTGGTGTGACAGAAGTAAGGATACAGATAGTTGCAAGATACATCGTAGAGCTTTCCATAGTAAATCACTGAACAGATCTCATAGTAAGCATAACCAGGTTCACCAGGAGCCCATGCTATGTTTGTAGTCATGGTCCCATCTGACCACTTCCATGTGTCTCTGTATAACCCAATCCAGGAATCACCCTGTCTATCTCTTATCTGCCATATCAATTTATTATCTGAGCTGTTTAGTGAACTGGCTAAATCTGTGTGATAGGTTCGACAGTAATTCTGAGCCTGAGTCCAGTTCAAAAAAATGGTAACCCCAACAAACTTAGCAGAGTCGCTAAGGCTATCTGTCAAATAACATAAACATTGTTAGTTTACTTATAAATAGTTAAAAATGTAACAATTTTAATTGTGTAATCTTTAAGATTTGCATTTTACACTAAAATGTTATATTATGTTTAGAAATGATCTACGACTCACCATTGTAGCATATAAAGTATCTTAACCGTGTACACAGATCGTCTCCCCACAATCCATATCCAAATATGCCAACACACGATTCTCTTCCCCAACCATTGTTAGGTTCTCCAGGCCACCAATTTGTATAAGTGACGTTTACCAGTGGGAGATCGTTTAAGGACCAGCGCCAGCTATTGATATCATTGTACAATCCAGAATAGGCGACTCCAGTAAATATTTTGCTGTCTGCTTCTCTCTTCCATCTTACAAAATCATTATCAGTCACAATAGTTGCAATGTCAGTGTACATCTCCTGGCAGTACTTTTGTGCAAGCTGCCATGTTGTGGGTGTCGTTATGAGGTAATATTGATGATTAACAGTTCGAGGGACGTATATGGCCACTGTGAGCAGACCTGATGATAAAATATACAGTAAAATTACACATGTACATGAATAAATACACATTTACTATCAACTAGTCTTAGACATTTAAAAACATGCTTATATTACTGCTATAGCACTCGTAAGGAAAGCAAGATTTGATGAAAATGCTATTACTATTAAATACTAATAATATCAAATGTTTTATTTGTTTTCTTATTACAGAAACACATTTTCAGTACAGTGCAAGTTACTGCTGATCTGTATGCTTCAGATTCATTCATTTATTTACCCTTAATACCCGTTTATTTATGCTGGAGCCTATCCCAGCGCACACAGGGCGAGAGGCAGGGTGTACACCCAGGTCACCAGTCCAACGCAGGGCTATATACACACAACTACACACACTCCCATTTACTCCTATGGGCAATTTAAAGTCTACACAATATTTAAATTCAATTGTAAAAGAGTAAAATAGTATCTAAAAAAAATTTTATAAACTAAAATTTTTACATTTCACATTTCATTATGTAAAATAAAGTAGATATTTATAAGACAATAAAATAAAAAAACTTTCCTTATTTTGGAAATGCATAATTTTTTGTAAAAAATAAGAAGCGCAGGGAGAACATGCAAACTCCACCCAGGACTAACCACTTAACCACTGCGCCACCGTGCCGCCATGTGTAAATTCCACTATTTATTTTTAGTACCAAGAATGTTGAGTGTAGAAAATACAACACTCACTGTTAAAACTAAGAAGAAGAAAAAGCTTCATGATGAAACTAAGCTGAAAAATAAGTAAAATCAAAATCATACATACATACTGAATATAAAAAGATATGCTTATATCTTAAAAAGACAAAACTATCAATCTTAACATTAGTTATATTATAATATATTATTATGATAAATATTATTTATATTATATCAATATATTAATTATACAAAAAGAAATCAGCAGAATGTAAATTTTACACGTACATTAATTAATTTATTTAATTATCTTCTTTAATCACTTATTCTCTAACTCAGGGTCACAGGGGTCTGCTGAAACCTATTCCAGCACACATAGTGAAAGCAGCAGGGGTACACCCTGGACAGGTCGCCAGTCCATCCCAGGGCCACACATAGACAACCAACTACACACTCACTACTATAGGCAATTTTGAGTCACCAATCAGCCTAATGTACATTATTTTAGACTATGGGAGAAAACTGGAGTACCTGAAGTAAACGGACACAAGCATAGGAAGAACAAGCAAACTCTGCATGGAAAGACCCCTTGTCTGGTAATCAGAGCCACTGCACTTTATTATTTACTTTAGTAATTACTTATTTATAATGAAAAATTTTCATATCTTTTTTTACTTAATAAAGGTGGTGCGTGACGTAGGTTAGCATGGTTGCCTCACAACAAGTGGGTTTTGGGTTCGATTCCGGGCAAGGGGTCTTTCTGTGTGGATTTTGCATGTTCTCCCTGCGCTTGCTCTGGGTTCTACGGTTTTCTTCCACAGTCCAAAAACATGAACATTAGGTTAAATAGTGACTCTAAATTGCCCATAAGAGTGGAGCCAGAGGAGCCTTGCAATTGACTGGCAACCTGTCCAAGGTGACCTCGAGTTAGGGAATAAGGTCTAGAAGATGTCTAAGCAATATATTTAAGTTTTAAATTATGTACTATAGATTTTACATAAGTTGTAAACAACCTGTAGTTTAACAATAATAAATACACAATAAACATTAGCACATACCTGTAATATGAAAACGTAAAGTCTTGTTTTCTTCAGTAGCTATAGATTCAGATCGTTACTGCTTGCACATAACTCTGATCACCTTCCCTGTCCTTTAAACACTTGGAAGATTCTGTGAAGTGTGACGCACATTGATTTCCATTTTACCTTACAATAAAAACAACAAACAAATACTGACCTGCCTTTAACAAGCAGCACAGGAAGGAGATGTAGGAGTTCATCAAGTTGTGTTAGGTGTGAAATAATCACATGACAATGATCCAATATAAAATTCAGCATGTTAAATAGTATCATGACTGCTATATTAAATCATAACTGACTATATTAAATCATAAATGTCCAGAGTATTTATTCATTTAATTAATTTTCTTCTATACCTGCTTGTTTCCTAACTCTGGGTCATAAGGGTCTGCTGGACCCTATCCCAGCACAGATATGGCAAAAGTCTCTCAAGGGTATTAATATAAGTAATAATATACAGAAATGTAGATGATCTATTAAAGACAAAAAAGTCAGGACACAATTTAAATGCAATCTCAGTTCTCCTAATCTCTGTTCTACAGTCTTGTATAAACATGTAAAAGAAACCTTCACTTTTGACTCTACAGCTAAACAAACCACAGCACTCTGCTTTACATAAAGAAAGAAGGTATATTAACCAACAGTGTAACTGGTTAAAATTATATTATAAAGTTGTGTGTGTAAAAATTATAGTTATGTATGCTTATCTGGAGTAGGATTTATTTCTGGAGTAGGCTACATTGTTAAGGTGGTGATCCTTCTTAAGAAGTGGAAGCGTTACACATGGGCATGTATGTGCATGCCTACGTGCATGGGGATAAAGTTGAGCATAAGTTAATTTTGTGACCACTTTAAAGTGGGCAGGTTTTTTGTTATTTCTGTTTTTTTTCCTTGTGACATTAGTGTGTGTGTGTGTGTGTGCGATGGTTGTGTGGGATGAGTTTACATTTAGATTTACAGCATTTGGCAGATGCTCTTATCCAGAGCGACTTATAACTAAGCAATTAGGGGTTAAGGGCCTCGCTCAAGAACCCACAGTGGTGGGTTTTTTTTGATTGATGTATTTGCATTTATTTTTTTGGTTATTTCGAGATTTAGAAATGCATTGTTTTTATTTAAATACAGTTTTTGCTATTTACATTATATGTTACTTAATAGGAAAATAAGGTTTTCTAAGACAAGTGGTTAGCACGGTCGCCTCACATCAAGAAGGTTCTGGGTTCGATTTTTTGGGCTATGCGCTAGCGTGGGATTGCTCTGGGTTATCCGTTTTTTTTCCGCAGTCCAAAATGGACTGGCAACCTGTCCAAGGTGTACCCTCTCGCACTGTGTGCGCTGGGATGACTCCAGCAGAGCCCCGTGACCCTGAGTTAGGGAATAAGCAGGTATGGAAGATGTCTAAGCAATAATTTATAAGTTTAATTATGTATTATAGGTGCTACATGAGTTCTAAACAACCTGTGGATTTAATCGTTTATGTGAGTCAAGCAAATACCTGTAATATGAAAACATGAGGTCTTGTTTTCTTCAGTAGCTTCAGTAATTTAGATCCCCACTGCTTGCACACAACTCTTAAAGAATCCTATCTATTTACCTCAACTGTCTTTTAAACACTGAAAAAATTCTGTGATGTGTGACGCACATTGATTTCCATTTTACCTCACAATAAAAACAACACAAACAAATACTGACCTACCTTCAACAAGCAGCACAGAAAGGAGGTGTAGGAGTTTATCAGGTTGTGTTAGGTGTGAAATAATCATATAACAATGATCTGATAGAAAATTCAGCATGTTAAATAGTATCATGACTGCCATATTATATCATCACTGACCCTTTTTGGTCAGTGAAATAAAATCAAACCAGGGGAAAATGTAGACAAATTTAAATCATACTTATTTATAAATGATAAATGTCCAGAGAATTTATTTATTCATTCAATTATGTATCTTCTATACCTGCTTATTCTCTAACTTTGGGTCATTGGGGACTGCTGGAGTCTTTCCCAGCACAGGTATGGCAAAAGGCCCTCCAGGGTATAAATATAAGTAAAAATATACAAAAATGTAAATGATCTATTGACGGCAAAAAAGTCAGGACACAATTTAAATGCAATCTCAGTTCTCCTAATCTCTCTTCTACAGTCTTGTATAAACATGTAAAACAAACACTTCACTTTCTCACACCTTTACTTTTGACTCTACAGCTAAGCAAACCACAGCACTCTGCTTTACATAAGGAAAGAAGGGATATTCACGAACATTGTCACTGGTTAAAATTATACTATAGAGTTGTGTGTGTAAAAATCTGCAAATTAATATTTATGTATGCTGGAGAAGAATTCTTCTGGAGTAGGGGCATCTAAAGTGCATCCAAATTTGGTCACTTTGCTCCATTTCCTGCTGTTTGAATGACAGTATTTGATAATGTGTTATTATGAACCCAGTTGTCCACTATTTTATTTCTTAATTTTTTTCTCATTAACATGTCAATGGCTATATTGTTTTTGTGGTGAGCCTTTTTAAGGTGAAGAAGTGGAAGCGTTACACGTGGGTGTGTATGCGCATCTATGTGTGTGCGTGCATGTGCATGCCTACATGCATGGGGATGAGGTTAAGCAGTAAATTAATTTCGTGACCTCTTTTAAGAGGGCAGTTTTTTAATTTTTTTTTTTGTGTGTGTATGTGTGTGTGGGATGGCTGAGTGATGGAGTTCTTGTGTGTTGGAGGAGCGATTATTGCTTTTGAAATCCTGTATCCAGTGTTATTATTAAGGCGACTTTTTGCTGGGGGTTAGATTGATTGATGTATTTGTATTTATTTTTTTGTTTATTTTGAGATTTGCAGTGCAGTTTTTATTTAAGTTATTGTGTTCTTTTTTAAGACCTGTTCATTTAAATATTACTTTTTGGGAACCTTTATTTGCTTGGATGTGTTTTTTTTCTTAAATCATTGAGGGCTGGGTTAAAATACTGGGTAGTATAGTGGCCCTGTGCAGTACCTGCGAGGAATTGTCTCCAGGAGTGCTGGTGATAGTGGCAAAAGGTACAGCCTTTTTGTTTTTTTCTGGGATCTTTCTTTCAGTTTTTTTATTGCTCTGTGGATGGGACCAGGACAAACCTTTGAGAAATGCTTACCATACCTGTGAAATAAATTAAGCTCCTCTGTCAGAAACTATATCCTCTGCAATGCCAAAGTTACAGAAAATATAGTTAAATAATACATCAGCTGTTCATATTGCCTATCCGAATCTATCTAAGATGAATTAACAAACAGTGTTTTGGGAATCATTCTATGGCCACAAGAATGTAGGCATGGTTGTCTGAAGCAAGGCTAAAGAAGTGACCTGTACTCGGGAAAGTGTGCATAGAGTGTGCTGGTTTTCATCTTGCTTGAACTTTTACTCACCACATTATGTATTTGGACAAAAGTAAAGTCTGGCCCAGGTTCTACAGATTCTAGCAAAGGAAGGCTGTGAAAGGGGTTGTCTTTAGTGTGGAATAGTTATGTTACAATGATCAGATAGAACATTCAGCATGTGCAATATTTATTTATTAAATCATCAGTGTCAGTGATTTTTTTGGACAGAAGACCAGAAACAGCTTAAGACACTTACACATTATTATCATTTTAGAAGTAATTTATTTCTTTAGAATAATAAAACAATTCTAACCCCATAGAAATGCATTGTGGCTTTTTACATACCATTTTGTGCTATTTAAATAAAGTGTTACTCAACAGGAAAATAAGGTTTATCTAAGACCAGCACTGTCTGCTGCAGGTCTAAGTCCCAGAGAGAGAATTTCGGTATGCTGCTGTAGATAAAAACAACTCTAGAGCTAAAAAATGACTGCAATATATGAATTGTTGACTTGTTAGAAAAAGCAAAACATGTTTAATATTTATTTATTTATTCATTCATTCATATTCTATACCTGCTTATTCCCTAGCTCCGACTCAAAGGGCTGCTGAAGCCTATCCCAGCACACATAGGGTGATAGGCAGGGGTACACCCTGAACAGGTTGCCAGTCCATTGCAAGGCCACATCCACACTCACTCCTAGGGACAACTTAGAATTACCAATCAACCTAATGCACATGTCTCTTGACTGTGGGAGGAACCCCACGAAGGCACAGAGAGAACATGCAAACTCAGCACAGAAAGACCCCTTGCCTGGGAATTGAATCCGGGACCTTCTTGCTGTGAGGCGACCATGCTAATCACTATACCTACTGCGCCACCTGTTTAATATTACATTTTTTGCAATTAAAATGAAACTTTACATTTTAAATTACACAACTAAACTAATGAAAAATAGTGTCATTCTAAATAATATTCTTGGCTGCCCTTACTGTTTGAAGGTCAAACAATTTAATTTAAGACAGTTTCAGTCAGCGTTGAAAATGAAAAATGTTTCCATCTGGGTTAATCTTCCACGTCACTGTTTTATTTAGAATGCCTCTTTCTTTTAACTTCTGCTTTATCTGAAGAACGGAATTAGGAATTTAATAAGTTAAACCAAAACCAGTCAATGTCAATGTCAAATGCCAGACAAAGAAGTTACTAAAGTGTGAATAAATTAAATTTCCACAGATTTGGCAAAAACAGTTCTAAAAAAATTGCAGAGATGCACCTGCTCTAAAATAGACGACTGCACAACAGGATTAAACACACTTCCATCAGACTTCACCTGCAGCTTTATTCTCTGCTGTTTCTTTACAACTGTGTACACACATACACATACACTCACTGGTACACTGGTGATTGTTTTGTTTAATTTAATTTTAAACTTTCTTTATTGTTT
>JAOTQW010078185.1:0-12216 GCA_026260075.1 Sisor rabdophorus
GCGCAGTGGCGTAGTGGTTAGCACGGTCGCCTCACAACAAAAAGGTCCTGGGTTTAACTCCCCGGCACCGGGTCTTTCTGTGCGGAGTTTGCAGGTTCTCCCCACGCTTGCGTGAGTTTTCTCCAGGTTCCCACAGTCCAAAAACATGTGTATTAGGTTAATTGGGGACTTTGAATTGCCTATAGGAGTGAGTGTGAGTGAATAAATAATGTAATACTACAACATACAAACATGGCCCTAATAATGGGTGAAGTAGAAAGGCCCAAACGTAGAGCTTACAATTTCTAGTAGCGCCCCTACTACACACATTTTAAGTATTTTTTTAAGTATGCACATTTGGATGACATCTGGAATTCTTTCAAGTCACATGTCTTTATTAGAAGTAGTATTGGAATTATTGAAATTGGTAACAGTACTAGTAGTGATGTAATAAACTGTTTCGTATGGAATGGGTAATTTTTTATAGGGTCCAAAAAGTTAGTAGCATACAATTATACAGATACTGTGTTTTCATTCAATCATTCATCTACTATACCCGCTTATTCCCTAGATCTGGGTCATGGGGGACTGCTGGAGCCTATCCAGCACACATTGGGTGAGAGGCAGGGGTACATCCTGGACAGGTTTCCAGTCCATCGCAGGGCCATGTACACTCACATTTACTCCTATGGGCAATTTAGAGTCACCAATCATCCTAATGTCCACGTTTTCGCACTGTGGAAGGAAACCGGATTACCCCGAGGAAACCCACGCAAGCACAGGGAGAACATGCAAATTCAGCACAGAAAGGGAAACGTGCTCACCATTACGCCACCGTGCCGCCCACACTGTGCTTTGTGTTGCAACAGTTTGGGAAGAGACACTTCTGAAGTCATGCTAGTAGGGTGTCCAATCATTTTAAGCTATTAAGTATATTTCTTAACCATACAACAAATCTTTTAATCTGAAAATCTTTGCAGATGCCTACTTACTTTATCTTTCTTAGTCTGGTCCATTTAGGGATGTGTTTCACAAGCTCTTCGATTCCTTGGTCATCTATCAACCTGATCAACCTGGTAGAAAATATAGCAAGTGCCTTCAGCACATTTTTCATATTTTATCTAAAACTGCCAAAAAAAAAAATTCAAAAGCTATATATACTTACCTTGGCATGACATCACAAATTAATTTTGTAGTGTCATTGCTTTAATGTTTAAATGTATCATAAAAAAATTATTTTGTTACATAAAGAGATAAAAAACATTTTTGCTTAAACAAAAAAATGTGTTTCTATAATTTATAGTCACTTAATTGTGCAATGGTAGCATGTGCACCAGGCTCCTTAGTTGATAATAGCCTTACAGAGACAAAAACGTAAAGCATAATATTTCTTTGGCAGATAGTAGTGCCCCTTTTTAAAAACACTGTACCTAAGTGATTAAATGTTGTAAATTTTTCCAGATTATTTAATTTTTATAATCAAATAGAATATTACAATTTTCTATATTTAATTTATATAGAACCCGTCCGACCCGTATTCAGATAAGACAAACCAAAACCCATTGTTCTGGATAGCACATAGCCTTAAAAATAGTTAGATATTCATTTTATTCATCTTTTATACCTGCTCCCTTGCTCGGCGTCACAATGGTCTGCTGAGTCACCAATCTACCTAATCTACATGTTTTTGGACTGTAGGAGTAAACCGGAGCACCCGGAGGAAACCCAAGCAAGCGCAGGGAGAACATGCAAACTCTGCACAGAAAGACCCGGGAATCAAACTCACCCCAGCCTTCTTGCTGTGAGACGAACATGCTAACCACTACACCACTGCGCCGCCTCAAATCAATATGGTTTTACTAAAATTAGTAAATTAAGTAAATTTTCAGGTCCAGGAAAGTGTGTGAAAGGGGGTGAAAAGATTTGTCTAACTAATATAGGTAACATAAAATATGATTTTTTTGAGTAAAACAATTTAAAATAATGAAGAAAGGAAAACTAATGCATACGTACTCTATATCTTCTAACTTAATCAAAGTGTGCAGACCAGCCAGCAGACACAGAACCCCAGTGCTGTCCATCAAGACTGTCTTATTATTCAAGCTGAAAAATAAACCCACCATTACACATTTGTTTGTCTACATGTATCATGATAATGTACAAGAGAATCTAATTGGTAGATTTTAAATGAAGTCTCTTTACCTAATCTTTTTGAGTGATGTCATCATCTGAAGGCCTTGTGCAAAGCAAGAAAAGCTTTCTTTATCCAATTTTAAAGATTCTAGTCTTGGAAGACAAATTATACCATGGTGTATGATACCAATACCTCCATCTCATATAAAGCGAGATTAGCTATAATGACAGTTATAGCCTTCTTTATTTTTTTTTGGTTCTATTTATGCACTGAAGATTCACTGCAAGTGTGGTACTTTAGGATTCCACAGATAATAAAACACCACTTACAACAATGACAAATCGATCATTTTCAAGCAGAATTAACACCTGCTTATTACATTATACACATGCAAAGTGAGGCAAAATGTAAAGCAAACTTACTGAATTTCCTCCAAAGAGTGGCACTGGACCAGACCATGGACCAAATTCCTACCTCCTGCTGCTGTACAATCCAAACATTGTGAGAGACTAAATTAAATAAAGATACACAGAGTCACTAAAATAAAAATCTTCTTTAATAGAAGATTTGGTATTCTGATATTCCTGATATTCTATGGTTCGGAATATGTATACAATACAATAGAATTGGATTGTGAACAGTTTATAGGTGCTGGTCTAAGATATAAATGAAAAGAATACAGGAGAACAGGAATAGGGGAGCATGCTTAAATAAGTTATAAAGATATAATTCTTATTTATAAAGCTAATTCTTTACAGGGTCATTTCAGTTTCTCTCTGGTTATTTTTTTATTCATTTATCTTCTATACCCACTTATGCCCTGATTCAGGGTCACAGGGGTCTGCTGGAGCCTATACATAGAGTAAAAGGCAGGGGGTACACCGTGGACAGGTTGGCAGTCCATTGTAGGGCCACATACAGGCGAACACTCAAATTCACTCCTATGGGCAATTTAGAATCAACAATCAACCTAATTCGAACCCAGGACCTTCTTGTTGTGAGGCAACCGCTACGCCACAGCTATTTTTTATTGTGTTAATATTTTTTACAGTAGTGTTTTTTTTGTTTGTCTAACTAAATACCAAACAAACATTTTTTGTAATCAACTGACAGACGTACAAAAGAAGCTACATTACTGATTATAGGTACAAAAATCTGGCCTAAGATTAAACATTGGTCAGTTGTTATGAATCACTTTGTACCTGATTGATTTTATTCTGGTCAAACCTTGCAGGGCACGCCCGAGTACTTCAGCTCCACTGTCTTTGATTACATGATGGGACAAGCTGATATAAATATATAAATATATACATTTTGCTTTAGTGAGACAAAAATTATTATGAATGTATACCAAACAACACCCTTTGCATTAAAATAGGCATGTGAGACCTCAGCTGTTCCAGGTGCTTTTGTGTATACTGCAATGCAAATATTACAGCTTCATCTTCATTTTCACCCTTGGAAGTAAGACTGTGAAAACATATAAAAGCAAATGATGACAAGCTAAATTTAACCTAAATCAGTTCATTCATTCATCTTATATATACCCGCTTATAATTCGGAGTCACTTGGGTCTGCTGGAGCCTGTTCCAGCACACATAGGGCATAAGGTTGGGGTACACCCTGGACAGGTCACCAGTCCATGGCAGGGCCACGCATAGATGAACACACACTCACACTCACTCCTGTGGGCAATTTAGACTCACCGATCAACCTAATGCATGTGTTTTTGACTGTCAGGGCAAACCGGAGTACCCAGAGGAAACCCATGCAAGCGCAGGGAGAACATGCAAACTCCACATAGAAAGACCTGCGAACCCACGACCTTCTTGCTGTGAGGTGAATGTGCTAACCACTACACCACCACGCTGCCCCTATAATAAGTCTAAATCGTTTCTAACCTCAGTATCTTGAGATTCTTTAATGAGGGGAGAACCGATGAGAGAAACTCTGCACCATCTGCACCCATAGTCAGCTGAGAGAACCTTGACAAAAAAAGAAAGAATTAATGATCCAGAAAGTATGTGTATGTATGCATAAATAAGTGTAAGTTTAGGCCTTTCTTTAATTAGCATACTGTAACTGCTGCAAAGAGGAACACTTTTGGACGGTTGGCTGCAGTGTGAATAAGTGCTGTCCTTCAACTTCACAGTCATCAATGCTTAGAAAAAAGAAAACAAAATCACTTAGTATATTTATGAATAGGTGTATAATTATATGTACTAACGGGTTATTATAGAGTAATCCGCTTTTTGTGTTTGGTTTTTCCTAGATGTGGATGGCTTTGTGCTTAGCACTGTTGCCTCACAGTAAGAAGGCCCAGGTTTGATTCCTAGGTAATTGATTGGTAATTCTAAATTGCCCATAGGAGTAAGTGTGTATATGCATTCCCGGGGTGTACTGCAGCAGAGTCCCGTGAGCCAGAATTAGGGACTAAGTGGGTATATATATATAAATAAATATATTAGATATATTTTTAAAAATATAAAACATCTTACCTTATAGAGTGCACAGCAGACAGTGAGGAATTTCTGTTCTCACTAGGGACTCTAAAAGTAAAATGTTACAGTAAATGCTGAAGCTAGATTGTAAAGAAGTAATCAAAAGGCGACATGAATTTCATGAATTAGCCCATCACACCACCATGTCATCCCGATCTTATATAGTTATTATTGTATCTCAAAGTTTTATTTCTTAGTATAGTAACGATAATAAAAATAATATAACTTTCTAGTCATTTTACCTAGGGAATACACAAACATAGGTAGTTGCTCTTAACAACAATACTGAGACTGAGAGGTAAAAAAATATGATTGAAAATATTTAAAAAATATATAACAAATACACAATAAAGTACAATGAAACATTTAACTTATTTAAAGTGTAAAGTGTTGCACATTCACAAGGTAGAATTATGATTTTGTGTGTGTGTTCATTTAGAAATAGAAGCTTACGGAGCTGAGGTGAAGCTTTCAACAGAAATGTTAAGCCTGGATTTTTCAACTCTGCAGGAACACATTCAATAAAAATAGATGAATAAAAAGCTTTTTTTAAATACCTGTAAATCGTATAAAGACACTGACAACGACTCGCACTTCATAATATTTTGTAGAATTTGACAATCAAATTGTCAAACAGTGATTGAGTTTAACATCCATTAATAAGGATTTTAAAAGAAAAAAGTGCATTTTTGTAATAAAAAAGCAAAGCAAAAGAAGAAAAAGAAAACTTTCAACTGGCTTAATCAATGGATCTGTCAGTGCTCCGTCAGGCTTGCTGGGTGCATTGCTCTGCCATTTCATTCATTCATTTTATTTAAGGCATTTGGCAGACGCCCTTATCCAGCCCGCCTACAACTGAGCAATTGGTGTTAAGATCAGGGGTCTCATGTATAAATATCGCGTACATTAGCTTTCATGCTTATGGTCGGATTTGCTAACAGTGAAAATGTGTTTCTCCATGCCAACTTTGTGTCTGGTGTACATACATTTCCATTTCATAAATATGCAAATAATTTGTAATGCACAAATGAAATTTTGTGGCAAGGTGGCCTGGGTCAACCCATAGTTCATACGTCCTTACGCACATAGTCGAGACGAGGCTGAAAACTGGTAGACTGTGCGAACGGCGGCTTCTTGGCAAATGATGAGTTGATGGTTCTATTTAAAGTGTTTTTTTTTGTGTATAATTATTCAACTGCCTATCAGGAGACCGCGGGTATCTACCAAAGACGTGGCTGTTACCCCTCCTACCAAACTTACTTGAGGGGGATTTTTTTTTGCGTACACATATTTACAGCTTTGTAGGAACTCAATGTTTTAGTATTAATGCCACACAAGTCTTTGTACATGAGGCCCCTGGACTTTAAATCTCTTTCTGTGTGGGTACTCCGGTTTCCCTTCCATAGTCCAAAAAAATTGTACATAAGGTTGATTGGTGACTCTAAATTGCCCACAGGCGTATGGACTCTCCAGGGTGTACCCCCTCGTCCTATCTTTGCTGGAATAGGCTTCAGCAGAACCACATGACCCCAAATTAGGTAATAAGCAGGTATAGAAGATGAATGAATGCATGAATGTATTCTGATGTGGCCACCGAGCTAAAGATTTACACAGACAGCAAAAAATGTGTTTTTGAGAAGTTAGACAAAGACACACCTGATCTCTTTTATTTGTGGATTTAGTTGGAGGCAGCATGCCATAAGCCCAACAGCAACTTCCCCTTTAATCCATGGCTCCATTATCCTAACATGTGAATAACAAAAGCAGCTTTGGTCAGATGATTTACTTTAAATAAAGCTGGCAAGATATCCTGAACTGTTGCATGATGCTTACCGAATTGTTCTATGGTTAGAATCCCTACACAACTCACTAACCAGCTGCTTAACAGCCTCTGGATTTAAAGAATTGCTTCTAAGTCTATAAAAGGACAAACGTTATAATTATTAAAATAAAATACAATGTAACATGAAATATCGACAGCATATAGGAAATAATGACATAAATAATAGTGGATAGTGGGTATGTGCTTTAGTTCCTTACTCTAGAGTTTGCACTGAGCTCAGTTTAGCCAAATTGCTCAGTAAAAAGTTTAGTTGATGACTAGGCATAGTGCAGAATGACAACCTAGAGAAGTACAAATCATACTACTGAACCACACAGACATATTTTACACTATTATTTCAAAATTATTTCATGATTTCATTTATAATGTGAAAATAAATGAAAAGAATCTTACCTCAGTTCCAGTTTGGGACAGCCATTAAGTAATTTGACAAGATTTTGCAAATGACTTGCCTCAAAACAACAATGACTTAAACTGAAGCATGTAAATGAAACGGAAAAAAACAGGGTGAAACAGAAACAAAGAAGTAAACAAGATCATGCCTTAAATTACCATCAAGTATTTTCACTTTCTTTTTTAAGCTGCACCTACCTAATAGATTTTTCGAAAGAATTCTTTTGAACAAAGTGAATCAAAGCCTTCTGCTTCTCCTTTTCAATGCTAAAAAGATTGAATAACACCAAATATTATACCTTGAACAAATGCTCAGAGGCAGTTATTAAATCAGGAATCGCAACACAAAGGTAAAAGAGCATTACCTTACATCTACGGCAGCCACCCTTTCACAAGAGCTAAATAAACTCAGCAGGATAAGCGCACCCACTTCAGTTAGACTGTTTTTGTTGAGGCTGTCGGGTAATCAATAAGTAATTTCACCAAAAAAAACTGTAACAACTGAAAAAGGAAATACTGGTCTGATTTTGGTCTTACTACTAACAGGTCATAATGTATACTATGAAAGATAAAATGAGCGATTTTTCAAGAAAGCCAGCGGTACACCAAACCACAAACACTCACACTCACTTCTATAGGAAATTTAAATTTACTAGTTAACCTAAATTAAATCAAAGTAAACCCACACAAGCGTGTTGGGCATGCAATCCTCTCACAGAAAGACTCCTCGTCTGGGAACTTCTTGCTGTGAGGCAACCATGCTAATAAAATAGTCTAATGTAGATTTGGTTTATAACAGACCATGGCAACAGCTCATTTATGCATTTACGTATTTAACCACAAACATTGCCGTTACCTAACTGAGCTGGAAATTTGAAGCTTGGGCAGAAAATGAGCAAAGGTCTTCACATCTTCATCTTTAAGGGAGTTGCTAGACAGACTACAAAAGGTAAAGAAAGTAATTCATTGGTACATTTTTAATATTAAGAGAAATAATAGTTAACAGACTGTTAAACACCTACTTGAGATCAGTCAGATGGTGACACTGCTCCAATATAACACACAGCTTTGCCAAACTGGCACTGTCCATCTTAAAATGGTTTAACCTTTTGAAAAAAGACATGTCATTCAGCAATTATGCTTAAGTTGCAGTTACAGTACCTTTTTTTCTCAAATAACTTACCTGCATGTTGCAGCTGCTGTGCTGGTTTGGAGAAACTTAATAAATGCTTCTCCTTGTGGTCTGGAAAGAGATGCAAAGTTACAGGGTCATAGATGGTAAAAAAAGTAACAGGATGGCAGAAGGTCAGGCCAAAAGCATGTCTGCTGTGTTTAAAGGTGTGTGTGTGTGTGTGTGTGTGTGTGTGTGTGTTTACTCATACATTCAATAATCTTCTAACCCACTTATTTCCAATCCCAGCTCACATGGGGCACCAGTTTATCGCAAGGCCTCTCATTGATGAACAACCACACACTCTCACATGCACTCTTATGGACAATCACCAATTAATCTAATGTACATGTTTGGAAGGAAACCAGAGTGAACAGAGGAAAACCGCACAAGAGCAGATAGAACATGCAAACTCCCCAAAGAAAGACCTGGGAATCGAACCCATGACTTTCTTGCTGTGAGGTAAACATGCTAATCACTACCACACCACACCGCCTGGATAACATTCAGCCATTTATTCATATATCTTCTATAACCGCTTATTTCTGAAGTGGGGGTCACAGGGTTCTGCTGGAGCCTATCCCAGCGTATATAGGGAAAGAGCAGGCAGTACAACAGCTGTCTTGAGGATACTTTTTCTTTATACCCTGGTCTTATTACAATAAAGAAATCTGTATGTAGCTTCACACCTTTTGCACAAAAATGGGTCTGCTTCTAAAAGTTTCTGTATTGTAAATAACTCCACATAAACATAATTCGAGTATACTTTGATTGACATCGCTTGACATACATAGACTCACCACAATGGTACATGAACAATAACACACAAAGATACTAGATATAACAAGTTAACTACACAAGAGACACCAGAAACCAATAAGGAACACATGACCAAGCTAACCAATAAAAACAAGACACATGGATTAGGGGATCACGTGACAGGAACAAATGAGGAATGAGGATCACATTAAGAGGACAAACAGGACAAACAAAAAGGATGGCATGAACAATGTAATGTAATGTAAAGCATAAAACTATAAAACACAAACATAATATAAACATGAAACATGAACAAAAAAATCAACAAAAACATGAAACTAGGACCTTTTATATATATTACCTGAGTTCTATTGCTGTAATGCGCCGGCAATCAGAAAGCAATCGGACCAACAACAAAGCGCTATCTGTTGACATCTGGACATGACTTAAACTAGAAGAAAGACAAATTAAACATTTTAATTCATCTTATAATAAAAAATGCTGGAGTTTTGTAAAAATTTTCTACTACAACTGAAAGCAGATACTTACTTTAGTAGACTGAGAGACAACATTGCCGGTAGGAACTCTAGTAACATTTTTATTGAGTCATCCATTAAGTTTCCATAAGAGAAACTGCAACAGGAAACAAGAAAAAAACGTGATTTTTCGAAGAGTGGAAAGTGACTGTTGCATGTGTAAAGAACAGAGAAATGACAGTGAACTCACTCTAATTCGAAAGGGTTTGGGCAGCTGATTAGACTCTTACACAGCTTGTTCATTTCAGGAGAGTGTATGTCAGACTGAGTGAGACTAAAATGACATATGGTAAAGCTAGTAAAAATGACTGCTGTAAATTGCACACTATTATTTATATATATTTAAATTTACAGCATTTAGCAGACACTCTTATCCAGAGCGATGTACAAAAGTGTTGAGCTTTTCAATACTAATACAATATACAATATATTCTAATCCAAAATAAAATGCATAAACATTTCACCTAAGTTTCTTGTGCAGAAGGTCACAACTGTCTGTGGTTGACTGTGTTAATGCATCACTGTGAAAATGTGTTCTTTTATTAATACTTTACATCACTTTACATATCATCAAAGCAAATAGCTAAAAGGAAAACAACTTAGCACCTTCTTCTACAGCTAAATGTCAAAACCAGTTTCCTGCCTCCGTTATAACTAAAAACAGAACACAGTTATAAGCGGTAAAACACAATATAATGACTTTACAACACCATATCCATTGCTGTTGGTATTACCTGGCTTCTACTTTAGTCAGGTCTTTGTGAATACAGAAATAATCTGTGAGAAGCACTACTCCCTCCAAATCCACTTCATTCTCATTTAAACTGCATTGAAGAACAACATTTTACAATTCTAGAACATTTATAGAAATCAAAACAATAGCATTACAAACAAATGGTATCCACAATTGTTTAGAACATACTGGATTTCCTGAAGAGTTTTGGGCGTAGGAAGATTTTCAAGTAGCTTATTTAGACCGTTGTTTCCCAGACAGTTGAAGGACAAACTAAAAGGGTATATAAACACGATTTAAAAATACTAGACTAGAAAATACATGAACTAAGTATAAGAACTAAGTATCTAACAATATAAATTCAGTGAGTAAAAATGTCTTTAAATTCCTTAATTTATCTTCTATAGTCGCTTCTTTCCTTAATCCCTAACTCAGCGCCATGGGGGTCTGCTGGAGCCTATCCCAGTGCACATAAGGCGAGAGGCACAGGTACACCCTGGGCAGTTCCCCAGTGATTGACAAGGCCACACACACTCACACGTAATCCTATGGGCAATTTAGAATCATTAATCAGCCTAATGTACATGTTTTCGGAAACCAGAGTACTTAGAGTGAACCCATGCAAGCACAGGAAAAACATGCAAACTCTGCACAGAAAGACCCCATGCCCAGAAATAAAACCTGGATCTTCATGATGTGAGGCAACCGTGCTAAACACTATGCCCCTCTGCCGCCCGTCTAAAAATTATCTCTGAAATTTTGCGATGTAATAAAAGATTAGTTTTTTAATAAAACTAACTTCAAAACCCTTCTAGGTGTTATATAATGAAGCTTACTTTAGAACAGTGAGTGACGGGTAGCCTCTGAGTATCGAGCATAGATTGGACACATTCATGCATTTCAGATTCCAATCGTTTAAGCTAAAACACAAAATGTTAAATCACTGTAAACCACATCAAAATAAAAAAAAACTTATTTTAACATATTTTAAAGTAAAGTAGAAGGACCTCATTATCGTACCTTTTTAAAATTTGTGCGGAAGAAAGTCTGCCATTGTGTGGATTGTCATATATTATTTCAAAATTTTTTCACACTGCCAAGTTTTACATTTTATCGTTTATTTGAGTCTTGTTTTTATTTGTTCATTTGGTCATAGGTTCCTTACTTTCAGTTGTCTCTCATTTGGTTTATATGTTCCCTCCTAGCCCTTGTGTTTCCCTTTGACTTGGTCGTGGATTATTGCCCATTGAGTGGAAACGGGGCAGATTTAGGCTGATAGTTTTTCAAGACCTTTAGTTTTTACAAATATACATCCACTATACACCCACTCTTTAATTATGTATTTTGCTATGTAGTAAGTACTACATGTAAATATATAGATTTTTTTAATTTTTTATTATCGTTATTATTATCATTGTTGTTATGCCCTTAATAACCTTGTGATATAATCTGTTACTTAATCAGAAAAGTATTTTATCTTAAAAAATAGATTTATTTTACTTACATCAGTTCCTTGGATTCTTCAGTTTTGTGTAGATCATCTGTGTTTGCAGTGCTTATAAATGAAAAAAGGAATATCAACAGGAGTTTTTTTGAAATAAATTTGTGCTTTTAACACTATTTTAAATGAAAATGAACACTAGCTCAACACCACAACAAACCCAAATAAATTTTAAAAAGACCCTTCACATAGTGATATTTTGGCATAGTCTACTTAACTTGTCTAATACCTTAAAGTGAAAGAATTTTTCATCAAATTCAAGGATTTTATATTCAAATTTTATCAAACTGCCTGGATATTTATGAGGATTAAATCTGCCAAGAAATTTTACTGAAATTTTACTGAATATGTTTAAATATTAATTTATTCTAACCCGCTTATTCCCAAGCTTGGGGTCACGGGGGTCTGCTGGAGAATAAAAGTTTTTGGAAACTGAAGAAACCACGCAATTGCAGGAAGAACATGCAAACTCCACACAGAAAGACCCGGGAATTGAACCCAACCCTTCTTGCTGCTAGGCGAATGTGCTAACCACTACACCACTGAGCTGCAGAATTTAAATATTATAAAATTAACATTTTTTTTCATTCGTTCATTCATCTTCTATACCCGCTTATTCCCGAATCCGGGGTCACGGGTGTCTGCTGGAGCCTATCCCAGCACACA
>JAOTQW010078192.1:0-12216 GCA_026260075.1 Sisor rabdophorus
AATGCACATGTTTTTGGACTGTGGGAGGAAACCGGAGTACCCGGAGGAAGCCCACAGAAGCGCGGGGAGAACATGCAAACTCCGCACAGAAAGACCCCCAGGACCTTGTTGTGAGGCGACGGTGCTAACCACTGCGCCACCGCGCCGCCCTATGAATAAATATATAAATAAATAAATTACCATTTTGAATGCTGTCATTCATTATCAGCTTAGTTGATAAGCAACCCCTGCACTTGCGTAGGTTTACTCCGGTTTCCTCCCGCTGTCCAAATACATGTATGTTAAGTTGATTAATAATTTTCAATTACCCATAGAACTGACCGTGTGTGTAACACAACTAGTGTTGTTTTTTTACCTTATCTTTAAAGTCTAAAAATTTTCTTAGAAGATTTAAAATATATGATAAATTCTTTACTTTGTTGAATTTCTTTTGCTAATTTTCTCGATCCATCCACAGTCTCAATAGAACTGTCTACAAAAAGTGTGGAAGGGGTGGCCTAGTGGTTAAGGTGGTGGACTGATAATTGCTCACTTTGGACTTAAGGGCGTCTGCCAAATGCTGTAAATGTAACTGCTTAGCTCTTCCAGGGTCAACAAATGATGGTGTATTCAAAATCAATTAAGAGAGATGGGATGTACTTTTATTATTTCTTTAAATTTAGTTTGACAGTTGTTAAAGTTTGGGCAGTATTTACCTTGTAGATACTGTAATTCACGTTATAGATAATATCACAGAATGCCTCTTTTAAAAAATATGATAATGTCTCTTTACAATTAAAAGAACTTTAACCATGTGTGATGTTGCAGATCCTAAGCCACCTGCAGACCCGCCAGTGAGTGGAGGTATGGATCATATGTTTTGTGTATGTGCATGTATGTATGTATGTATGTATGTATGTATGTATGTGTGTATGTATGTATGTGGTCACTCCAGTTAATATTTTTTCATTTTATAGGAGACTTCTCTGACGCAGATCTTTTCGATGGTAAAGATAGCAGCAACCATGGAGGGGATAAGTATGACGGTACGCATTTATATCTCTGGTGTTTATTTTTATTCAATCAAATCTGACATGAGCATTATTTAGTTTTTTATTTTTGTTTTTTTTTAAATTATCAAAATGTAAAAAAAATGTGGGATTTAATTTACAAGAATGTTTTTGAGCGGGTTTAAACCAAAAATGCGGGTCCACAACCCCAGAATGTCACGTTGTGGATTATGCATTTCTGTCCCAACAAATGGTAAATTTAACAAAAAAGATATACTGTTTTTGTTTGGGGCTAGCTAACATTTACATGAAATGGATGCAGACACTAACTATGAAACGTTCTGTAACAATAATAGATAGAAAGATGGATAGATAGATGGATAGATAGATACATAGATACATAGATAGATACATTGATTCAAATTAGCCTTGTACTTTACACCCGGCTTTAGTTAAATACTTATAGTGGCCACTTAGGCCAAGTTAATAACGTGCCATGATTTGGTCGTGACCATCTAATTAAGAATCAATAGACTTAGCAAAAATTGCAACTATTAAGCAGGATAAGACAGGTATAAAAATGGCATAGACTAATAACGTGAAACTGCACTGTATTTTTACTGTCAGTCCATCAGACATCAGAGATCATGTCTCTATAGTCTGACAAACAATAGTCGCAAAATATGTTTAAAAATCGCCCAGCCTTGCTATAGCTAGCTTCCAGAAGAAGTGTTTTCAAAAACCATACACCAGTTTCAATGAGAATAAAAAGAAATACTGTGGGATTGAATTTAAAATATATTACAAACAATCAAGTGTATAAAGCTCAACATTAAAGCTGTAACCAAGCGTTACTTTTAATGTATTTAGTATCTGATATCTATATATGTATCTGGGTTGTTTGTTTTAATTTAGTGTGACCATAAAAATGCAGTTAGTTTAGCTGCTGTAAAGGTATCACCTCGAGCCAATAGACAGCGCCATCCAATGTGATAATATAGACTTTCTGACCTGTGATTCCCAATCTTATATCAGATTACATGTAAAATCTTTTATCCTACATATGTTTTTACTTTTGTCTCTTTAGATGCTTATAATGATCAACCTAAAGGTAAATACACATATTTACTTATCTTAAGCATTTACATTTACACCTATTGGCAAAAACTCTTTTTCTTTAATACAACTGAGCAATTAAGGGCCTTGCTCAGGTGCTCAGCGGTGGGAACTTGGTGGTGCTGAAAATCAAACTCTGATCTTTCAATTAGAAATCCTACACCTTGACAATTGCGCTACTTCTCTATTTTAAGCATGTTTTTAATATTGTTGAAAGCCATACCAGCACCCAGGCTACTTTTATGGTGACTCATACTTCACTATTGTTAACCTAACATACATGTTTTTGACCTGTGGGAGAAAACCGGAGTACCCAGCATAAACCCAGGAAAGGCACACAGAAAGGCCCCTGCCCTGGAATTTAACCTTCTTGCTGCATAGTGACAGTGCTAACCACTAAGCCTTGCCTCACATGTTAAACTTACTTTAAGTAAGAATACTGATAAAACCGATACTGTGAAAGTGATAAAAGCAGATAAGAAATATCTAAAACCATTCCTTATTCTGCTATTTTCAGCCTGCTTGTAGCACTAACACTTATATATAGCTGGTGTAAAGATTCATAAACGTTAGACCTTTAAGTGTGTGTTAAATCAAACTTTGCAAATGTTGAGTTTCTTAGGTGAAACTCAAAATAATAGTAAAAGTAAAAGATAATAAAAGATCTATTATTAAATGCATTTCAACATTCATAATGCCCAATATTCTCTATAAAACTTTTACAATAAATTCTTTTCTCTAACTTGGTTGGCCTAGAAACTACTGACAATGTATTTACAGTATTTGGCAGACACTGTAAGAGCAACTTACAACTCAGCAATTGTTGGTAAGGGCCTGGCTCAGTGCCCCATGTTGGTGGCTTGAACCCAGCTTAATTCCTTTTTTTTTTACATTTTATTAACCATTTTTTGGAATGCCATGGATAAAAAGTTGAAAAATCTTTAAAAAAAAAACCCTATTTAATACAGTAATAGTCATATTCAGCGAATACATGCTAGATCAGGAAATGTTTTAAAAAAAAAGTCATTAGATATTTATAATTTTTTATTTATATTTGCTTTTAAGAATATATTTTTAAGAATATATATATACACACATATAAGAGAGGCCTACTTTTAAACCATTCCTCACTTCCTTGTATTTTTTATCTTCTTTCCATCCTGCCTCTAACCCCTCTCACCACTTCTACTGGCTAGTTGGTTCTCTGGTGTGACAAACATTTTTCAGGGACAGAAAGAATTTGGATTTTTTCCTGATGACGAGTGGGTTTTAATTTTTCCTGTTTGGATTCACAGTTACAGGATATAAGAATCCTTATAATGAAAGTCTAAAAAAAGGCAATAAAGGGATTGAAACAGTATACAGTATATGTGTACACTTATAGTTATGACACTGTAACAAGTTTTGTAGTATTTGTAAGTAGCCTTGGAATAAAAAAACAGTAACTCCTTACATAAGCATTACACAATCCAGTACATGGAAGCAATTACTGTGGTGGTGTCTGAATCCAGTGCATGGCGACTTCAGATTGCTTTTTAAAGCAATGTCTACTTTATTTTTCAAACACACATCCATGCTAGGACCCCTTAATTTAATGTCTTTATTTTCATTACATGATTTTGGGAGCTCTTGGCAAAGACACTAATAGAACATTTTGGGTTGTTCCAAAATGTAATAGAAAGCCTGATCAGTAATGTGAGAGACAGAGCCCTAAAACCTCTGCTTCGATTGCCTGTCGTTGCAGAACTATACCCGCAGTGGCTGAAGCTCCTGGAGTTGCTAGATGATAACTTGCCAGAAGGCCTCTTTGCCTGGATTGCCAACTCTAAACAAGTTATATTGTCCCTACTAGAAAAGCTGATGGAACTCTTGGACTTAGCTGAAGCAGGGAAGCAGTCTTGATCACCCAATGGGCAGCAAGTCTATTAGTCTTTGCTCATTAGAAGCAAAAGACATGTTTACACATGTTATTGAGGTGGTTTGGTGGTGTGTCTGTTAATGGTTTACCTGTTTACATTAAGTTTGTCTGTGCACTCTGTCTTTGGGATACTGGATTTTTCTTTTAAAGTATACATTACTTTTCAACCATCCCTTTCTTTCTGTCAAGAATTTGCCCTCCTTTGTATTTTCTATACATTTTTAGTCACTGTTCCTTTCTAACAAGTCACCCTTCTGCTTTGCTTGCACTCTGTCTATTTTTTCACCTCAGTGAGTTGTTGATTGTGTTGCCTTTAGTTTTAGACTAAACCTTTCTTTTCTGTTATTTTGTAATATAAAGTTGTCATATGGGGCTTTTAATAATACAGGTATGCAACATATTAATATAATACATGAACTCACATCAGCTGAGTTATTGTCAGAGCTTGTTTACTTCATTATACAAACAGAAATTCAAAGGTCGGAGACAAAATATTAGACAGTTACAGTCTCTATCAGCTGCACCTTGTTAAAGTCCATAGAATAGGGTAACATATGAATGATTGGAATAACCAATAATTATTTAGCAAATAGAAAGCAGTTTGAAAACATTGTGTGCAACATAAGGTGGGAATACCACATATTGTAATTTATTGGGGTAGAGGGTGTAAAAGCAGTCAATGCTATGTTATTTTCCCAGCAACCCAGCAAAATGTGTTTAAAAATGTGTTATTTTATTAGTTAATAATAATTTATAGCACTAAAAGCTTTTTCCACGTATCCCAACTTGAAAAGAGCTTAAGGTCAGAGCACAGGATCAGCCTGGATCAAAAACTTTTAACAGCTTTGTGGTACTTAAGTGGTATATACTTTCTGGTTATTAAGCAAGTTCTTATAGTATAAGCCAACAGGTAGTATGAATGCAATTCCGGGATGTACTACATCTGGCAATTTATCTATTGTCACGTAACATAGGACATTACAGAAAAAGTTGGATAATGTTTTAGCTGAATGATGTTAAACAAGTACAATTTCATCACTAATAATTTATTTTTTTCTATAGGCACTATAGAAAGCTTCTATAAAGCTTAAGCACTTGATGAGTGCCGCGTCACCGCCTAATGCTTACCGCTTACCTTTGTATGCATACTTCAAAATCTGGGCAGGAGTAGGTCATTTGGGAACATTTCATATACTGTAATCTGCACGCTATGGTTTTGGACATACCACTTACATGTTTACAGAAAAACAGACATTTAGATAAATGTAGATGGATTAGATTAGATAAATGCCTTTTTTCACAAAGATCTTGCTTGCTTTTTTTCTTTTCACCCCTCTTGTTTGGTTTGTCATTTACTGCAGTATTTCTATTCCTCTATTAGAACTGCTACTGTCTGGATTGGATTTCACTAACAACGTCTCGCCTACTGAGACCCATTATTCATAAAGAAGCTTTTTTTAGGTTTGATCTATTTATATAAAAGTCATAAAAGGTGGCCAGGACTGTTGCTGCCATTTCGGTAGGTCAGAGTGTAATAACATACACCATGCATACTGTAGCATGAGGTCAGAGTGGAAGAAAAGCAAATATAGACACATGGTGTGTGAAAGTGAGAGGTAAAGTATGCAGTGCTCTCTGTTTTAGTATAAAGCTTTAAATTGAATAATTTATTGTCACCTTAGACCTACACATCTACAGTTTGAAATAAATGCCTCAGGCTTTCTATTTTTTCTACTGAATAAACAATCTTGTTACGAATTTACATTGTTTATTACTGTTCATTTCTGTTTATTCTGGCTTTTTTTGGTGTCTTACTGCTGCAATAGCTTTGAGTTTCTTTAAATAAACATAATAGGAAAGGTAAAACGAGCGGCATGGTAGTGTAGTGGTTAGTGGACTCCCAGCAAGAAGGTCATGGATTCGATTCCCGGTCTTTCTGTGTGGAGTTTGCATGTTCTCCCCCCACTTGCATGGGTTTTCTCCGGGTACTCCGGGTTTCCTGCCACAGTCCAAAAACATGTATCTTAGGTTGATTGATTATTCGAAATTGCCCATAGGAGTAAGTGTGAGAGTGTGTGTTTGTTTGTCTCTGTGTGGCGCTGCGATGGACTGGTGACCTGTCGCCCTATGTGCACTGGGTTAGGCTTCAGCAGACCCACGCGACCCCAAGCTAGGGAATAAGCAGGTTAGAAGATGAATAAATGAATGAATGAAAGTTACAACCATCTTAAATTCTATGACTAATAAAGCCACTGCTATTTTTATTATCCAGTTTTGTAAGATGATGTCCTTGCTAACATTTGTAGAGTTTATTGTTTGTTGATGTGATTGTGGCCTCTTCTATGTCTGCGTTTGAGAATTGCCTGAAATCTTATTTTGAGTATATTTATTAATAAAGAAAACAAAGTATACACTATATAACAGATTTTACACAGTCTATTTTAGATTTATACACACCTTTTACTCTCTAATAACCTTTACACAGCAAGAGGTTTTAGAGCTATTAAAGATATCACTGATTTTGGGAAGGTAGGTAGGTATGTAGGAACTTTATTCATCGCATTTAAATCATTTTACTTGTATTATTTTTTTTCTATTATTACATATTTTGACATTATTTTTATTTCATAGTTATTATTACTATCAGGTATTGGGGTGGTGTAGTGGCCTAGCGGTTAGCGGTTCCCTTAAAGCAAGAAGCTCCCAGGTTCGATTACCAGGCAAGGGGTTTTTCTGTGCAGAGTTTGCATGTTTTCCCGCACTTGCGTGGGTTTTTCTCAGTCCAAAAACATGTACTTTTAGGTTGATTGGTAATTCTAAATTGCTCATAGGAGTGAATTTGGGTGCGTGTTATTGTCGGACTATATGTGGCCCTGCAATGGACTAGCAACCTGTCTAAGGTGTATTATGTACCCCTGCCCTATGTGCACTGGGATAGGCTCCAGCAGGCCCTCATGATCCTGAGTTAGGGAATAAGTGAGTATAGAAGATGAACAAACTAATGTATTTAAATAACTAACAGCTACTTGCAATGATTGGAAGAGACTATCAACATATATTAAAGTCAAGTTTTTTGAGCTTGAAACTGAATATGTGAATAAATTTGCCAGCTTTAGGACAGCCAGACCAGAGAGAAAGTGTTTGTCACTTTCTCTCTCATCTGTAACTATCCACACAGGTGTAGCAAAGGAAGTTTTTAATCTCATGCAAATAGTTCAGATTCATTCACAAAACACAAAACGTTATATTAACATAATATTCAACAACCATTCGCCCCATTAATAGGATAAAATATTCAGTATTATAAATACTTTTCATTTTTCGTTTCCCATGTATGTTATTTTTTAAATGCATTTTTGAAACAAATGCACAAATACCTGGTTGTTTTTTGAATTTATTTATATTTAAAATTAGTATAAACTGGTACTTTGTTATGCCAGTTCTTCAAACCAAATCTATTGGAATCCTGTGCTGTGTATTGATAAACTCTGTAATTTCCATACATGACTTTATTGAACTGGCATAAAGCACCTTTTTTATTTTTGTTATAAAATCTCTGTGTAGTGACAGACATTCAGTGTTTAGCTGAAGCTTTTTTTAGTCTTTCTACTATGGTCTGATTAATGATTTTATTTATTTACCGTCATTCAAGAATCAGCGGTCGAAGGCGGGCAGATGGCCGGCATCATCAGCGCTGTGGCGGTCGCAGTTTTTGGTGCTGCCTCCAGCTATTTTGCTTACCAGAAGAAAAAACTTTGCTTTAAGATTCAAGGAGGTAAGTGCTCTAGCACTCTGATGTACCAGCCAGGTTACTTCAAAAGATTGCACACTATGAGGTTTAAATGAAGAAACAAAATTTTTACTGATTATTAATTGATTATTAATCAGTTAAAATTATTTATTATTGTAATTAATTTAATCCCTCTTAAATATTAGTATACATGTTAGTTGCCAGCTTTAAGACAGCCAGACCAGATCTCTGTTTTGAGGTGTAACACTGCCCCTAGTTAAAACAATGTGTCATTACAGCATTATTACGGCTGCCGACAGGGTGTTAGGTTACAAAAGTGCATGAATTCGCTCTTTCAACAAGTGGCTCTGTGGCGCAATGGATAGCGCATTGGACTTCTAAGTAACACTTGGTGAAGTGATTCAAAGGTTGTGGGTTCGAGTCCCACCAGAGTCGTTGTTTTTAATGAAGTATTAAAGTTTGTTTAAAAAAAGGTAAGTTAAAGGTGAAGGCACAGCTTGTGAATATATATATATGAATATATATATATATATATATATATATGTATGTATGTATGTATGTGTATATATATGTTTGTGTGTGCGCCCGTGTTTGTCTTTAGGAACCGACCCTGAGAGCGGTAGAAACCAATCTGGCACACAGTCTGATCCACAATGTAAGCTTTTTAAAGTATTTTGAACATTTAATTGGACAGTTTATATAAAAAGATTTAATTACTGTAGATGGATGTTGTCATTTTTTTTTTAGACATTTACAATAAACAATTTTATTATTGAATATTTACTTCATAGAAGGGACTTAGAGGCAATCAGTAGCTTGTGGCTGTGCGGAAGTTTTGCTGTTGATATTTGGGGTGTTTTAAGTACCATAGCAGTCAAAATTTACACAGCCTTTACTTTCATTTTAACCATGTATAGCAGGTGCAGTACACAGTGAAATAAAACAACATTCCTGTAGGATCATGGTGCTACCTTAAGCAACTCAGAACTACACAAAACAACAAAACAAGAACACAAAACAAGAACTACAGTAAACAATGAAAAACACAGAGCTAAAGTGCACAGTGTGCAAACAATGAGGGATTCACAGTGCAAATAACCAATACAAACAACACTCCAGACAGATACCTAAAATAGCCCCGACCAGAGTACATACTGTGGGCTGCAAACAGAATTGCATGAAGAGTCACAGTGGCATTGAAGTGGAGTATACATATCAGTGTTAAAGTGTCAGTGCATGAAAATATTATTTTATATGTTGAACTAAGACCTCCTTTTTTAGACCTCCGTATTGAATAACAGAAAGTGGTGACCCAGTGGTTAAGGTGTTGGACTAATACCAGAAAGACATGGGTTTGATTCTCAGCACACAACTGTGGGCTCCTGAGCAAGGCCCTTAGTCCCCGATTGCTCAGTCGTGCTGGATAAGGGTGTCTGCCAAATGCTGAAAATATAAATGTAATGTAAATGAATAAGTGTATGTGTTTATCATTTGAGGTAGTTTAGTTCTGGTGCAAATGTGATCAAGGTGAGAGAGATGCTGATGATCTTAGAGCTAATTAATGCAGACATTTAAATAGTACGTCTGTTTAGGGGTTAGTGAAATTCCCACACCGCGCTTTTCAAATGCTAATTTTGCTCTAATGGCTTTGCTTTTTTCTATAGCTTTCAGCAACCTCCTCCGATCATCCTAACTTCGCCAGGGCAAAACACATCAACTTACAGGCTGAAGCCCAAGAAGGATGTGGTTAATCCTTTTAGTTTTTGTGTTATAGTGTGTAATTTGAAAGATTTGTATTGATTAGTATGTAATTGGTCCAACTTTTTTTCAGAATAAGTTTGTGTTTGTTTACTGTTTATGCCATACGTCAAATGCATTATATAATTTTTTAATGTAAATTTCAAAGTAAGGTAAAAATTACATGTAGCTTCACCATCAACTTTACCTGAGTAAAGATGTGTCTTTGACAGCTTCTGTAGAAAGGATTTCAATGCCCTGTCACGACTATTAGTAACTTGCTAAATAATCTTTCGAACGCTTTCATTTAAAACTGCAATTCTTTTTCATGGAGATTCATTAAAAACACTGACAACATTTACAAACACATTTGAAGGTCGTTAAAGCTCCTTGCTTCTTTATGTGTTAAAATGAATCTGTTTTATGTGTTGTTCTGATTTTAGTTATCAGATCATGTGTGATGCCTAAATGCTGCCTTTACGGACATTTTCCCTATTCATTTACATGGAGAGATTTTATGTTACGTGTTGTAAATTCAAACTTTTTTTTGTTTTAATTGTTTGAACCATGCATCATAAGACTGACACCTTTCTGTCGACCAGCTTATTAGTATTACATGACAACATCTTCTCAGCAACAGAAAAATGTAATTATAACCCAAACCTGTTATGAGCAACAAAACACGTTAAACAATTAAAATGTCACATTGTTAAAAACTGTTGCTATAACACTGTTTTTTCCCAAAAAACACACCAAAATATTTATTTCATCTTCATGTTATGTGAAGATTTATGGAAAACAAACCATGTACATCCTGACTCGAGTATGATAGATTAGTGATACCATGTGGCAGAGGATGATTTTTCACAAATTGCATGAGGACATCTTTACCAGCATGTACAAGCAGGACCTTGAATATTCATTCGAATTATAGGTTTTATTAAAAAGACAGCCTTATGTGACAGGGTTCAAGAAAACTAGTGTGCTAATGTGTATCTTTTTTATTTTTTAACAAAAGTAAAGAACCTTTAAGTGCCTTTAGGTTTTTGCTACCGTTGTTTATTTTTAATCAAGTAGAATAAGAACTCTTAACAATTGCTCAAAGACAGTACTTGCATTTTACACTTTTCTTTGTGTAAATACTAAAATAATAAGTCTTTTTCACCAATGAACATTGATTGAATTGTACAAATTGTTGTAAAAAAAGGCTTAACATCTGAACAGCAATGTTTTATTTATGTGCCAGGTTAAAAGTCAAATAAGAAGAAATATAATAAAGTCATTAAGCTTTTTGAGATCTGAACTTTATTATAAATAAAGCAAATTTCCTGTGTCAGTTTATGTCGTTTTTGTGAGTTTTTTTGTATTAATATTTTAAAACAGAACACAGATGGCTGGTGTAAAAATGTAAATGGCAGCAGGAACATTTTTTCAGACATTTCACAAAATCGAATGTAAATGTTGGGGTTTTTTTTAAACAAATTTGACATTTTGATTAGATTACAATAGTACAGGGAACAAATTGGTAGGCTGTTAATAATGTTATAGGTAAAAAAAATAAAAATAATAAGATTTACTACGCCACCGCGCCGCTCTGCATGTACATTACAGCAATAAGCATTTTTTTACACATATAATTATTATTCGAATCCTTTGAATAAGTGGCAAGTACAAATGTATGTCATGACAAATGTAAATAACAATAAATGCTTTAAAAATTAAAACGTTTCATTCCTGCATTTTTCCAACTGGGATGTTGTAATTTACTTAAATGACCAAAGTCTCATGACCCAAAACCCACACTAAAGTTTTGTTTAACACATGATAGGATAGGATAGGATAGGAGTGGCTGAGTTTCAGTTTGTTTCACACTGCACAGGCTACAAGCTCTTCAGTCTCAGTTTTAGATATAGTAGGTCACTTAGAAAATGCAGAGTGACGCAGAATGGAAACAGAGTGACAATACATGTTTCAGCACACCAGCCAGCTATAAACAGCACTTTGTGCATGCAGGATTTCGTAGCCTGAGTTAGCTTTGAAGACGACAGGAGTGTAAGACTGAAACCAAGTAAAAATGCCAGGTAAGCACATGACCAGCTTAAAATTATTCAGATATTATTGCTAGGTTAAGAAGAAATGGCTATATAAACGTAGAATGACAACTATTTTAGACCTTTTGCAGACACTGGATTTATCCAGTATCTGAAACCTGATACATGAAATATACATAAAAGCATTTGTAAAGAGCTCCTGTTGACTATTCCCACCACACACAATGCAAGCCTGGTGTATTTTACTACCACTTTTTATAAAGTCTGTGAAATAGGGTCTTGCATTTAAAAGCATAAACTACATAATTAGTTTTTGTCTGCCTGGTAGCAGAGCTCTTCAGTTATGACCTTGATTGCCATCCAGTATATGGTGACATTTCATTCATGTTGCTGCCATCTGCTTCTTTGGTCTGCTGGAGAGAAGGTCAGAAAGACAACACTGCTATTAATCAAATTTCCAAAGGAGTTTCACTTTTTAAGCTTGCATAAAAGGACACTGGCTGATAGTAAGCTATAGAAAGAAGCACTGGACTTAATAACATACTGTTGACTGATTGCCAATTCTGTCTAATATTACTTCGGTTTCCTCCCACCGTCCAAAAACATGTGCATTAGGTTGATAGGTGAGTCTAAATTGCCCATAGGAGTGAATGT
>JAOTQW010078252.1:0-12207 GCA_026260075.1 Sisor rabdophorus
CCGGCAACATAGCTCCTAGGGTCCTTCGGGTACTCAAACCCCCTCACCACGATAATGTGGCAGTCCATAGAGGGGGACCCCAAATTATTATTTCTATTAATTGTATAGTTATCGTATTAATCGTATAATCATATAGACTTGTACTACGGGAAAGAATTTGGTTTAATTTAATATTGTGTTGGTCACCTATGGCTTATGTTTGTGAGAAAACTAAAAAAAAACCCCAATGAATTTATTTATAATTGCATAAAACTTGCAATTGCAGAATTGACAATTGCAATTAGTTGTCTTTTTTATGCCTCCTTTTATGCTTTTTTTGTTTAATAAATGTATTGAATGAAAGAGAAAGTGTTTACAAAATATGTACACAAGAAAACATTTAGGAGCTTAAGACCACAATTTAATAATTAAATGGGTTTGTATTAATAGGTGTGTGTTTGTGTGTTAGCTCGGTGGCAAAGAAGTGTCAGTCCATTATTCAAACACTGAAGAAGGAGGGAAGTTCAACCTTTGAACTTGAGAAGGCTCTAAGGGACTGCAAAAGTGCTGACGAACTGGACCATGTGGTCAGAATTTGATTCAAGCTAACTTATCTTACTATTCCGTATCAAATATTATTCTCTATAGATGTTGATGATCTTATATATATCTTAAATATTTTTCTTTTTCAGTATGCACCATATAAGAAGGGCAGTAAGTTGTCAAAGGCACGGAGAGCGAAAGAGCTTGGGTTAGAGACTGCAGCTCTGGCTCTTCTACAGTCACCTGAAACACTTAATCTGCACTCCTGGATCCAGCCCGACACTAAAGGTAGTTAGGATAATGACGTTTATTTCTCTTCATCAACAGATTTCTTTTTACCAATCAGTAAAAAAAAAAAGATCATTCAAAGGAAAATAAGCTGCATCAGTTAAGGGGTAGTTTATGTTCATAAGTCCTAACCAGCAACTGTCCCTATTCTGTTAGCCCCCCTTTTTGTGCTATAAATTATTTAGACATAGAGCTGGGCAATGTAACCTAATTCAATTAATGCTTAGTACTATTTATTCATTCATTCATTTTCTTTACCCCCTAACTCTGGAAGCCTATCCCAGCACACATAGGGTGAAACGCATAATAAATGCCTTAAATGTAAATGTAATGTGGTTTTAGTGCATGTCACAGAGTCACGTTTAAAAAGAAAAAAATATATATAGTCGAAACATGACATGGGAAACCTGCATTGGTTAGAGGTACGAAATTTCACTGATAAAATAACTCTACTGATTGCTTTTATCCATAAAGTTAATAGAGATTTAGGCTATATTTTAGTCACAAAAGTATGTGACCTTTCTTCTAAGGGTTTATGTATAATTTAACAAGACTAAATGATTGCATGCTAATCCAGAAGCATTCATCCTGCCACCTGAGGGCAGCAAAGCACTGTATCTTGTGCATCCTTCTCAGCAATGCAGTTTACCTGCAGTTATTTCTGTGTATGTTAGGCAGTATAATTAATAATGTGTCTAGCAAAAAACTGCTTATCCATGTCCTGCAAGGTAACATCATGACTATATGAATATTTAATAATGCTTGCAACTAATACGTGATGTACGAAATAACTGTAAATCTGCATTTTTGTTGTGCATAGGTTTGTCCACTCTTGAGGAAGTTGCCACAGGTGTGGAACAGATTCTAGCAGATAAGATTGCTAAAGATAGTGACACACTGTCGTACCTCCGGTCACTGTAAGACGCACATTTGCTTCTTTTGTCTAAATTCTTTTTCAGTCTATGCTTACTTCTCTGTTTGTCTGCTCGTCATCATTTTGTATTTGATGCTTCATTTTAATAGGCAAAAAATCTACCAATTATTTATATGAATTTGTCCTCTCGTAGGTGTGATAGGAGTGACGTGACGATCCAATCTCATGTGTCTAAAACAGCGCTTAAAGAGCAGCAGCAGGCAACCCAGAAGAGCAAGACTAAAGACATTTCGAATTTCAGCCTGTACAGTTCATTCAGCTGTAACGTGCAGAGAATTCAGCACCATCAGGTACTTCCTTCTTTCCTTCTCTATTTACAGCTCAGAAAATTATATAATTATATCAAGTATATAGGTAGCCTATATGTAAGTCAAGAAATATTTCATATAAAATAAAGGTATTGGGGGTGGCGCGGTGGCATAATGGTTAGCACGGATGCCTCACAACAAGGTTTTGGGTTCGAATCCTGGGCACGGGGTCTTTCTGTGCGGAGTTTGCCTGTTCTCCATGCACTTGCGTGGCTTTCGTCCGGGTACTCCAGTTTCCTCCCACAGTCCAATTGTGCATTAGGTTGATTGGTAATTCTAAATTGCCCATGGGAGTGAATGTGAGTGCGCGTGGTTGTGTGTGGGGCCCTGCGATGGACTGGCGACCTGTCCAGGGTGTACACCTGCCTTTCGCCAATGTCGCTGGAATAGGCTCCAGCAGACCCTGTGACCCGAAAGAGTTTGGAAAAAGTGGGTTTAGAAGACGAATAAAAAAGAATAAATGAATGAATGAATAAAGGTATTGGTAGATCACTTGCTATTCTGTATCTTTATTCATTATTATGTTAATAAACATAATGAAACATAAAGCCTAGAAAAAGTTTGTTAAATTAAGGAACTAATTAAAAACTACTTTAAATCATAGAAATTTGTGCTGCTTTTTCGCCAAGGCTGTGATCTGTATGACTCACCAGTAAGGGGCAACGTTTCTGCTGCTAAATGTCACATTGACTTTTGTCTTTTCTGTATTTGAAACTGTAAATTATTATTTTTTTGCTCATCTGTTAGGTCATTTCTCTTAAATAAATGTTATTGTACCCCTGAGGGTGGCGCGGTGTGTAGTGGTTTGCCTCACAGCAAGAAGTTTGTTGTTCGATTCCCAGGTCATTCTGTGCAGAGTTTCCATGTTCTTCCAGCGTTTGTGTGGGTTTACCCTGGGTTTCCTCCAACATTCCAAAAACATATACATTAAGTTGATTGCTAATTTTATGTTGCCTATAGGAATAAATGTAAGTGCGTGTGGTTGGGCTGGCGACCTGTCTTGCCCTATGTGTGCTGGGATAGGCTCCAGCAGACCCCTGTGACCCTGAGTTAGGGAATAAGTGGGTTAGAAGATAAATGAATAAATAAATAAATGTACTTTTACTCTTCACTTTGCTTCTTCATTCAAAGTTTGTATAGTGTGTAATGCTTAAAATTAATAAATTTTTGTTGCTTTTAACAAAAGTGAATTTTAGTGTTTAATATTTATTTACATTAACATGTTAACATGTTATCTTTATATTTAGTTCCATAGTACTTTGTCATAGCATTGAAACCTGACTATTCCATGCTGTCGCGCATAAACAAACAAAAAAAAAATCAAGCATAGATGATTTTGTCATGGTTGTATTAGAATTAAAAATGGTGCATGCATACATCCCTTTCCCTGTATCAGTTATGTCAGTAAATTAGCATTTCCACATGTCCTCATTGTTGCTCTTTAAAATATTTAGGTTAGGCATGTATATTTCTAACAACTGCTGGCAGCCTGGTTACTCAGTGGTGGTTGCCAGCTGTATGTCACAGTGGCTATTTTTTGCCTCATAATCTCTTTCTCATTGCCCTCTGCTCTGTCCTCTAGTCATTCCACATGTCCCCTTCTTAACATATGTGACATGTCGCCATCCACGTGCCTTTGGATTAGGGGTTGGGATTGATGGCCTTTCCTCTATGGTGACAGCTGCTTGTGGGCTCTATGAGAGTGCAAGAGAGACAAGTTAGGAGGGCATAAGTTTTTGTGAGTGAATGAAAGGTGAAGGCCTTTCTTCTCAGAGCCACTCACCATGGCCACCCTTGTTAATGTGGTGATCTGGTCTGTCAGCAACTGTTAATTTAAGCTGCCTGTGACCTACACGCCATGTCACTATGGCAAAAATGAACCTTTTCATGGCTTTGTTGGGTATGAACAGTGTGGGATGTGTTGTGACAGGAGGCACATGTGCTTGTGTATTTGATTTAGCACACCAGCAGGGAATGTGATTTAAACCATATTTGTGAACTTTATATACCTGTAAAAAAACATTGTTTTACTTATTTACATGTTAGTGCCTGCATTTACTATATTATTTAAATGTATATCATTTGGCATATACTCTTCTCCAGCAAACCTTATTCGTCTCATGATTTATCTCTCCTATCAGTAAATAATCTGTGCCGAGCAATTTCAGCTCAATACTAAATAATCATGGTGCTGTTTTTAAATTTTTTTTAAGTATCATAATATTGGTGGTTCTTGAAATTCAATCACAATTTAGCTGTAAGACATAATAAATACATAAATAAGTTAACATTTTATTTGTCACATACATGATTATACACTATACAACATAGAGTAAAATATTTTTCTTTGCATATACCATTAACTTGCCACCTTAATTACTTAAGCCACCAGTGCTTACTTGCTATGCTGCAGAGAAATTACTCTTTTTTTAATCTGCTAAATAAATTCAGAAATAGTCCTTTAAAAAGTAATTGTCACTTGGTTTTCTTCTCTTTCTTTTTAAACTGTAAGCTGTTTGTTTAGAATTGAGGATAGTCACTGGTGTATACTGAACCCCATGTTGTGTAGATTTGTTTTTGTGTGTGTGAAAAGATAAGAAATGAAAAGTTCAGCAGTTGGTTTTTGTTTATGTTGAGGCCTTTCACTTGGATTTTTTTCCATGCCTGTTCCTTCAACTTATTTGGAAAGTAAATATAGAAATCGGTGTCTTTGGAATAATATTCATTCTTATAGCAGACCTTCCTCAACATTATATCTTTTCATCTTAAATATGTAGCCTATGCACATGCTTGTGCAACAAAAAGACTATGTTCTTATGTTCTTGTTTTTCATTTTTGTAAATTTCATTTTTACCTATATATGCGTATGAGAAACTAAAATGAACTTTGCTATCCTCTAGAGTAGTGAATGTACAGCTTGTGTAACAGTATAAATTTGGCGTCCTCAACACACAGCCATTCATGTCTAAACCCCTGGCAACAAAAGTGAGTACACCCATGACAAGAGGAAATGTCCAAATTTTGTCCAAGTAGCCATTTTCCCTCCTTGTTGTTATGAAACTTGTTAGTTTTACACGGTCTTAGGTGTGAATTGAAAGCAGGTGTGTTAAATTTGGCATTATTGCTCTTACTCTTAATTATACAGGTAAATAAAAGTTCAAAAAGGCACCTTGTTTTGAAGAACTCTCTGAGGAGCTGAAAAAAAAAAATTTGCTTTACAAAAAGATTGCCAGGGTTACAAGAAGATTGCCAAGACCCTGAAACTGAGCTGCAGCACGGTGGTCACGAACATAGTCATTTAACAGGACTGCTTGCACTCAGAACAGGCCTCGCCATGGTCGACCAAAGAAGTTGAGTGCACATGCTCAGCTTCATATTCAGAGGTTGTCTTCAGGAAATAGACGAAAGTGCTGCCAGCATTGCTTAGAGGTAGAAGGGATGGGGGTTCAGTCTGTCAGTGCTCAGCCCATACGCCTTACACTGCATCAAATAGGTCTGCCTGGCTGTCATCCCAGAAGAAAGCCTCTTCTAAAGATGATGCACAGGAAAACTAGGATCATGTCCTTATCAGACCAAAATGAACCTGATGAGACTAAGAAGAACTTGTTTGTTTCAAATGGTGTCAAGCGTGTGTGGTGGAAACCAGGTGAGAAATGGTGGTGGGAGAGTCATGGTCTGGGGCTGCATAAGTGCTGCCGGCACTGGGGAGCTATACTTTGCTGTGGGAATCACAAATGCCAGCATGATCCTCTCCCTTTTGAGACTCCAAGTGGACCACTGCCTTGCTAAAGAAAGTGAGTGTAACAGTGATGGACTGGCCAAGCATGTCTCCAGACCTAAGCCCCACTGAGCATCTGTAAACAGTAAGTGAAGAAAGGCAGGGTCTCCAACATCCACCAGCTCCGTGATGTCATGAAGAAGTGGAAGAGGATTTCAGTGGCAACCTGTGAAGCTCTGGTAAACTCCATGTCCAAGAGAGTTGGTGTGCTCGAAAATAATGGTGACCATACAAAATATTGACATTTTGGACCCAAATTAAACATTTCCGTTTAAATGTGTACTTACTTTTGTTGCCAGGGGTTAAGACATTATTGGCTGTTTTTTTTTTTTGATAAGGCATCAAATCTACATTGTTAAACAAGCTGTTTATGTAAAACTTAGTTTAACATAAAACCTGTGTACCTTGTTCAGCAAAACTTGTGTACATTGTAGCAAAGTTTAATTTTCTTTCTTTCTGTTTAGATAAGAAGTTAATAAATATTTACATGAAATTCTGTTACATAAGCATGTTGAAATCTATTTTAATCTTATACTGCGATAATATACTGAATGATATGAAATTTCAAAAGTTTCATCTGGAAGGAAAAGGTGATTTGGGTACTAACACTAAGACAGGATTTAATTTTATCTCTGGCTGTAAAAAATTCCATTTAATTTTAGAAAGAGTAGAAAATACGGAAAGAACGAAAGGAACAGACAATGATACAAGGGCGGACAGACTGGGACACTAAGACAAATAAGAAAAAAAACATAGACAGACTAAGAGTAAGAGACGATGAGGGGAAAGAATAATAATACCACAGATAGAATGACTAATAAAAGGAAGCGACAATAATGCAGAGAAGGAAAGACACAACAAGACCAACTGATGAAGAGAAAAAATCAAGATCAACTGATGAAGAGACAAAAAAAGGGCAAGAGAATAAAACAGAAGGACAGACAAAGAAGGGAAAAACAAGAAAGTGAATAAAAAAAAGAAAAGACAATGAGATGGAGAAGAACAGTCTGAGAAAAAATAGAAAATAACATAGTAAGAAGGGAAGGGTCCATGAAACGACACTGAGGCAAAGAAGAAATAAAAAACAGCTGACAAGACAAAAAGAATGAAGTGGGGCTGAGACAGACAAACTGATTTAAGGATACTGAATAAATATACATGGAGAGACAGAAAGAAGTGAGAAGGTGATGAGAGAAAGAAGAAAAAACTGATAGACAAAAAAGGAAAGACCATGAGACGAAAAGAGAAACCGACGGGGAGACAAAAAGGGAAAAGTCAAAGAAGATTAAGGACAGACAGAGATGGAAAAAAAGAGAAAGCCTAGAAAAGGAATGACAGAAACATTAAACATTTTGGATGTGAACAAATCACTGCCACCTCCGTCTGTCTTATTTATATTTGCATTTAGATGGTTGGGGCTGTTTTACTGGAGAATGAGCTGCACAAAAAATGTCCTAATTTGGCTCAACAGAGATAAAGGACAATAAACAATAATTTATTGTTTAATAAAAAGATTGCAACAATTTTTATAGCTTTGTCTGGCTGCATATGTGTTTTTTTTTGTTCTTTTTATATGTAAACACTAGTTTTATTTTGAATAATATTTCTATTGGTTGCACCACCTTCTTTTCTTCCTCTCTCTAGAAAAAAGAGGATAGAATGTGTGTGTGTGTGTGTGTGTGTAATTTGTGACAACCTGGCATTTGTCAACTTTATTGTTGTGCTTCAAGTCCTGGATCTTCTTCTTAGTTCCAGCGAAACTAACTAACTTCTATCCCAGCAAAAGGCAGGTGTACACCCTGGACAGGGCGCCAGACATAGACTGGCCACACATAGACGTAGACGAACAACTACTGTTTTTGTGAGTAAACCCACACAAGAGCAGGAAGAACATGCAAATTCTGCACAGAAAAAAACGGCAATCAAACTTAGGACCTTCTTGCAGTGAGGCGGCCATGCTTCTTTTTTTTTTTTTTTTAAATAGTTTTTTTTTATCCGTTTTCTGCATTTTTTTATGTTTGTCTTTCTGTGTCTTTACTTTCTTTTCCTCCTCTTGGATCTTGGACAGGGATAAAGAAATAAATGGGTACCTGTACCCATTGTTCACAGGATGCACTTTTGTTTCAGACGCTGGCCATTAATCGTGGAGAGAATCTGAAGATTCTGTCAGTGAAAATTAACATTCCTGACTGGGTGAAGGCTGAATTCTGTAGATGGTGTGTCAACATCAGGTCAGTATCCCACCTTACATGTGTGTACATATATACTCGCATGCTATGTGACCTGCTTTAGGTTTACAAATGCAAATCTATTGCAGGTAGCTGCATGTGTGGTTTGTTTTTTATTTATAAATTTATCTTCTATACTTGCTTATTCCCTAACTTGGTGTCACAGGGATCTGCTGAAGCCTATCCCAGCACACATGGGGTGAGAGGCAAAGGTACACTCTGGACAGGTTAACAGTCACAGGGCCACACCTAGATAAATAGACACACACACTCCGTCCTATGGCAATTTTGAATGACCAATCAACCAAATGTACATGTTTTTGGATTGTGTGAGGAAACCACAGAATCTGGGGTAAATCTACAAAAGCGAACATGGGAAAAATATGCAAACTTCCTACAGAAAGACCCTTGCGCGGGAATCGAACCCGGAACCTTCTTGCTGAGAGTCAATCGTGCTGACCATTATGCCACTATTGTTTTTGTCAAATAAAAGTGCACTTCTTTAGCAAAATTTTATGCACTTGCTTTGTGTGTGTTGTAGGTGGAGGCCACAGGGCTTTACACGTCCAGAGCTGATGAATATTTTGAAGAAAGCAGCTGAGGACTCCTACAAAAGACTTCTTGTGCCCCTGCTCAGCAGAGGCTACAGGTCTGAGTGTTTTTTTCTTTTGTTTTTTTGAATAAAAAAATAAAGGTTTAGAACTGACCCTAACCTTGGACTATATTAAAAGTCCATCCTTAATGGCCAGACTACAAAATGCTAGAATTTACTTGACTTAAAAAATGGAATTTAGGACTTTTATGATGTATTTTTTCACTTATAACTTCTTGAACAAAAAGTACCTCTACAGTGTTTTCACCCTGATTAATGGTTTTGGTTATGTTGGTATATGCCACCCACAGTGTGGCTAAGCCTGCTGCAGTTACGCCCTGATATATCATATTCCTAAACAGGAAAGAATTTTTCCCTTCAAAGATTTTCTATAGGGTTGAGATCTGGAGACTGGCTGAGCCACTCCAGGACTTACGAAGCCACTCCTTCATTACCCGGGCGGTGTGTTAGGAATCATTTTCATTGCTGAAAGAACCAGCCACGTTTCATTCTCAATGCCCTTGCTAATGGAAGGAGTTTTTCACTCAAAATCTGGCGATACATGGCCCAATTCATTGTTTCCTTCACATGGATCAGTTGTCCTAGTCTTTTTGCTTTTTGTTTCCACCCCCACGCTTCACAGTAGGTATGGTGTTTTTTGGATGCAACTCGACATTCCTTCTTCTCCAAACACGACTAGTACAGTTTTTACCAAATGCTCTCTAGCAAACTTTAGACGGGCCTGGACATGTATTGTCTTAAGCAGTGGGACACGTCTGACACTGCAGGATGTCAGTCCCTGGCGGCCCTGGTGTTACAGATCCCTTGTTACTTTGGTCCCAGCTCTTTGCAGGTTATTCACTAGTTCCCCCTGTATGGTTCTGGGATTTTTGCTCCCCGTTTTTGTGATCATTTTTATCCCACGGGGTAAGATCTTGTTTGGTACCACAGTTGTTACTTCACACCAAGCTGCTTACCTATTGCAGATTCAGTCTTCCCAGCCTGGTGCAGGTCCTTTAACAGCTCTCTGGTCTTGGCCATAGTGGAGTTTCATGTTCAAACAGGTGCCATTAATACAGATAACAGAAGACAGAGGAGCCTTACAGAAGCTTGCTTGTTTGTGGGTGACCAAATATATATATATATATACACCAAATTATGGTAGAAAGTAAGGCTTAGAAAAATAAAATTTAAAAAATGAATAACTATATATATATTTATATATATATATATTTTTTAAAAAAAAAAATATTATTTATTTCTAAGCCTTAAATAAGACAAGGTCCTGGTACATAACAAGATATATAATACAGTTCCAAAAGGTATTCAGTTTATTTAATTTGTTGCATGGAATGCTTTCTATTTTCTCTGTTCTTATTTCTCTCCCCTTTTTTGTTTTAGAACCAAACTGAGCACCAGTGCAGAGAAGGAGTCTGTTGCTATGTTTGTTCGAAATCTCAGACAGTGCCTCTTGATGTGCCCTGTACGTGGGCGTGTCCTCATGGGTGTAGATCCTGGCTATCGGCATGGCTGCAAACTGGCAATCCTCTCCCCCACCAGTAAGACAAACTGGTGCCCCAGCTGGCTGCTTTCTTAAATTATACATTTCTGATCCTTAAAATATAGAATATTTGTTTGTAGAGAATGTGGAATGTGCGTACGTCTTTGTGCTATTTTTGATGTGGTCGTATGGAAATGCTTATAGTTGTCTGGAAAACGTTTGCCAAATCTCAGTAATTTCGCTTGTAATATCCGCCAAGATAAACCTTTTTCTTTCCTTATATTTAATCTATAGAATATGTTTAGGGCTAATGCAGTGTACACTTTTATATTTTGTACTGGTGTCTTTATAGAGCTTGTTGTGTTATGGTGTTATGGGTGTGAAACTAGAAGGCAAAGACCACATTTTTGGAGTCAACTAAAATATTAACTGCAACCTAACAGTGCCCAAAAGTAATGCTTACCCAACATAAGTGACCAAAATCACTAACTCGATTTTGACTGAATCAGCCAATCCGCACAAACATGCTTCAGAATTTTGTGTAAATGCTTTTCAGATGTGTGGTGGTTATTATAGGAATATGTGAGATTAAAATCTGGAATAAAATAAGTAAATATGGGTTTATGTTTATTATACTTTTTTTTGTCTGTTTTTGTGATTTCTTAGGTCAGATCCTGCACACAGACGTAGTGTACCTACATGGCCCAGGCAGAAATAGAGAGGCTGACAAACTGCGCCACCTCATGCTTAAACATAGGTACTGCAAATTTAAAAACTTACTGTAGGTACTATTTTGATTTAAGTTCATCTCTACATGATGGTAAAATATACCAGCAGTGGCTATGCAAAAGTTTTATGATTAAAATGGAAAAAAATTATGAATAATAATGAAACATTATATTGTACTCTTGATTATTGTGCGTTAGTATTTGTTGATAAATGGTGTCTATTTTTTATATTAAAAAAAGATTTTGATGTGCTCTTTTTCTGCCACTCGAACCCTTTGATCTTGTGTTGCTTGTTTGATGCTCACTAATAGAACTCTTGTGCAATCTGATTAAAATGTAAATGCAACACTGACCAAATGCATGTAATCGGATGAAAAACAGGACGTAATTTCACAAGATGCAAGTGGAATGCAGTTCTGACCAATTACAAATAAACCATTCAAACTGAACTACAGATGTGAACATGTGCTAAAACTTGTTGTTTATCAATATTATATGATCTACACTGTATGGCTGAGAGTATAAGAACACCTAACCATCACACTCGCATGTTAAACCCAAAATTAAACCAAACATTAGAAAAAGTAGCCTATTTTTTTAGTTTTTTGCCTGTTTGTCACAAGTTAATGTTTTAGGAAAATGGAAAACTACATGGTTCTCTGTAAGAAGTGCCCCTGTAAACCTAATAACTAGTTGGGCCATTCTTGGCAGCAACATCTGCAATCAAGCGTTTGCGATAACTTGCAGTAAGTCTGTTACAGCACTGTGGGGAAATTTTAATACAATCATCTTTGCAAAATTGTTGTATTTTGGAAGGTTTTTGAGCATAAACCACCTTCTCATGCCACAGCACCTCAATATCGTGCCTCGGGTCAGGACTTTAACTAGGCCATTCAAGTCTCTATTTTTTTCAGTTGTTTAGTGGTGGACTTGCTGGTGTGTACTTATTGAATATTGCCCTGCTGAAAAAAACAAGGTTTGCTTTAGATTCATTTAGATAATACCATATTTTTGTTAGCATGCTGTTTTTTTCTGAAATGCTGTTTTACTTTTGTCAGACATAATGGGACACAGGGCCGCGCGGTGGCGCAGTGGTTAGCACAGTCGCCTCACTGCAAAAAGGTCCTAGGTTCGAATCCCGGGCACTGGGTCTTTCTGTGCGGAGTTTGCATGTTTTCTCCGCGCTTGCGTGGGTTTCCTCCGGGTACTCATGCCCATAGGAGTAAATGTGAGTGTGTGTGTGTGTGTGTGTGTGTGTGTGTGTCTGTGGCCATGCGATGGACTGGCGACCTGTCCAGGGTGTACCCTCTGCCTTTCGCCCTATGTGC
>JAOTQW010078282.1:0-12204 GCA_026260075.1 Sisor rabdophorus
ATCTATCTATCTATCTATCTATCTATCTATCTATCTATCTATCTATCTATCTTTTAGTCCTGCACTTCTTGAAATACTTTAATACAATAGTTATAATTATTACAATAAGGTACTTTAAGTTCTGCTACTGCATATACATCTATGTATGTAGATATAGCTGAAAAAATCTATAAGGTGTCTTTTAAATGTAATACTGTCCTTAAATGTGTGTTAAGACATGATGGTATCTGGAATGGACAACAGATCTTAGGCACAACTAATTGGTTACCACTAGGGGGGTATATGCTCAGTCCTTGTCTGTACATCTATCAATGGGCTTATAAATTCAGACCCAACATTCCTCATATTCCTCAAAATTACAGAAGTAACAAGTTTGACAAGTGTCAGGTTTAAGCATCTCACATACAATGGCGTTTCTTTCTTTCTTTTTTTTTACATGTTTGTGATGTTTCATTTAATGTTGTACTTTAATGTTTCAGATCATCAAATTTAAATTTAAAAAAACAGTCAAAGATACCACAAGTAAACACATCATGCAGTTATTAAAGTAAGGTTTTTATTATCGAAACCATACAGAATTCAAAACTCCATAGCCCTGTGTGAAAAAGTGTGTGATTGCCTGTTAAAACATAACTCAACCGTGGTTTATCTCAGCCAAGTAAAATTTTTTAGCCACACCCAGACCTGATTAATGCAACACCTGTTTGCCATCAAGAAATCATTTAAATAGGACCTGCCTGACAGGGTGAAGCAAACCAAAAGATTCTCAAAAGCGAAACATCATGTTGAGATCCAAAGGAATTCACAAACAAATGAGACAGAAAGTAATTGAGATCTATTAGTCTGGAAAGGGTTATAAAGCCATTTCTAAAGCTTCAAGACTGCAGCGAACCCCAGTGAGCATCATTAACTAGAAATTTGTGAAAACATGGAACAGTAAAGAACCTTCCCAGGAGTGGCTGGCTGACCAAAATTACCTCGAGCACACATCCAAGAGGTCACAAAAAACATTCAAAGGACTGCAGGCCTTACTTGCTTCAGTTAAGATCAGTGTTCATGACTCCACCATAAAAAAGAGACTAGACAAAATGGTCTGCATGGCAAAGTTGCAAAACGAAAACCATAAAAAGAAAATAAAGACTCATCTCAGTTTTGCAACCTGGTTCCCAGAACTTTTGGAAAAATACTCTGTGGAATGACAAGACAAAGGTGTTTGGCCCATTATTCATTTATCTTTTATACCCTCTTATTCCCAAACTCTGGGTCACGGGGAGCCTATACTAGCGCACATAGGGCGAGTGACAGGGGTATACCCTAGAAAGGCCCATAATCCTTCTCAGGGCCACACACACCCACCAAACCACACACACTCAATCCTATAGGCAATTTAGAGTCACCAATCAACCTAATGCACGTGTTTTTAGACTGTAGGAGGAAACCGGAGTACCCAGAGTAAACCCACGCAAGCACAAACTCCACACAGAAAGACCCCAAGGACCCGGAGCCTTCTTGTTGTGAGGTGACCAAGCTAACCACTACGCCACTGCACTGCCCGTTTGGCCCACTATGGATAAGAGCGTCTGCTAAATGCTGTAAATGTAAATGTGATGGTCTGGGACTGTTTTGCTGCTTCAGGACAGGCAAGGCTTATTGTGATAAATAAAATCATGAATTCTCTTGTATACCAAAAAATCCTAAAGAAGAATGTCTGGCAATCTGTTTATGACCTGAAGCTGAACAAACATGGGTTCTCTTTGACAGGACAATGATCCAAAACACACCAGCAGGTTTACCTCTAAATGGCCTATGAACTTTGGGGAGTCCTAAGTCCTAACCTGACCTAAATTCGATTGAGATGCCACAGCATGACCTTAAAAAAGTTCATGCTTAAAACCCCTTCAATGGAGCTGAACTACAACAATTCTGCAAAGATAAGTGGACCAAAATTCCCCTTGCTAACCTTGCCAACCAGGTTTAGGGGGCAAAGACTTTTTTTGTTTTCCCTTAGTATTAAAATATTTGAATTAGTTTAATCTGAAACATTAACATGTAACAAAAAAAAGAGATCAGGAAGGGGGGCATATACATGTGCTTGTGTATAACTGTGAAGGGTGCAGATAAACTGACTTAATAGTGTCCAATGTAAAAGTGTTTGTTAGACCAGTAACAGTAATCGGTTACTCCAAGCAGCAAAACAGTTGACCAAAAATTGACCATCTGCACTAGGGGATTATCCTATTATTAGCAGTTGGAGTGGGATAATCCAGGTTTACCGATTAGCTGCACAAGTGGAATAATGCCTTCTTTTAAATACATGCAGAAGTTTATTTTATCATTACATTATCTTTTTTAGGGGGTAGTATCCCTTGATTTTAATTTTTTATTTGTAAGTTTTTTTGATTTCTTATGAATTTTGTCTCTGTGTAGAACTTTTACACCACTTTGAGTTGAAACACCTAAGTTTGAGTGTTTTCAATGTAACCATAGCAGAATCCTGACTTTCATGAATTGTTGTGAAGTGGAGGATGATTGCATAGACTGCATTTCTCAAGAACTAGCAGGAAAATGCTGGAACAGGACCTACTATGAAGATGAGGACAAGCTTCTTCCTCTCTACATTCACAAACCATACCACCTGCATTCTAAAAATGGACATAGTCTTTTTTGTAGACTTCTTACCGTACCTCCTTACCAGCAACAGGACCAACTGCGGTACTCCAGACAGTGGAATAAACCTCCGGAATATAAGAGCAGACAGATGCAGAAAGGGGGAACAGGTAGAGCTATTAGACATCAGCTGTAGCTCATTAAGTGCAAAATCGATATTTTTATTCATCTTAAATATCGTTTGAACTATTGCTGAATTCTGTCTGCTAAACTTGAATTGCCAGTAAAAGATGGGTTTTTTTATACATGGCAGCAGTTTTTGATTCTAAATTGCCCATAGGAGTGAGTGCGTGTGGTTGTGTGTGTAAGGGGCCCTGAGATGGACTGGTAACCTGTCCAGGGTGTACCCCCTGCCTTCCGCCAGTGTGTGCTCGGATAGGCTCCAGCAGACCCCCGAGTCCCCCGAGTTCAGAAATAAGATGATAAAGAAAGTTATAAAAGATGAATGAATGAATAAACATTCCAAGGAAAAAAAAATCTAATACATTACGTATTTACAAATTAAGTTCAAATGTATACTATTGAAGAAGCCTGCAGTTGCAAGAAAAAAACTCCCTAATATAAAGTTAGGAATAATTATTCATAGGGGCCAGACTCAAAGGGGAAACCATCCTTATTTGGGTTACATCAGAGTGTGCGATAAATAATTATGCCCTGACTCTATACCCCCTTATTTAAACAGAACTGTTGTGGAAATGTTGTCTTTAAAATTTTTATAGTGTTTTATAGTTGTTGTTGGGGGTTTTTTTATTACAATGAAATAAAAGACAGCATGTGGTTGGCTGATCTGTGATGGTGTCAGTATTATAATCAATGATTTAACCGCCATATCTAAACTATGCTTATGTGAGCAGATTTTCATGAAATTCTAGTCAGCAACAGTTGATGCATTTTTTTTAGGCTTGTTTAGTCAGGTGTAGATTTTAAATATATTTGCTTATAACAGATGTTACTTGAACACCACAATTCCACCAGTGTATCAATTCGGCATGTCATTGTCATTGAATGGCACCTTTTCAGTTTTCGGACTGGTTGATCTAGTTTTAAAACACAAGAGTGCTAGTTTTGAATTGGTTAATTTGTTCTAACGTCTCATCCCACCTGACAGTTTAGAGACAGATTTCTATTGAAGTGTGTTTTATAGGTTAGTGCATTTTATACATTTTGTTTTTATAGTTTATATAGATATTGTTCAGAGTGCACCAAATTTACCAAACTGTCCTGCTAGATTATAGTATTCTTATATTTACAATAGTAATTGAACACCTAAAAATTACATTCATATGTGTTTATGTTTTTTTTCTTAATTTCGTCTTACTATTACTGGAAAAGGATAGTTTGAGGTGCGGTCAGAATTTCAGTTCATCCAAAACCTTTTTTTTTGGTGTCAATGCTTTGAACAGAACACTGAAATTCTTCTACTTCAGCAGTGACAAACCATGTTTTCAGCTGGTCCACCTTACAGCCAAGGCATTGACATTGACAGAATTCTGTGCTAGTGATATAGTGGTAATATTTTTATAAGGACATACTTATGTTGGTCTTGAAAACATTTTTGGCTGTGTAGTAGCTTTTCAGATGCTTTCAGGAAGCAGGTTGTTAGCCTGCATTTATTTTTATGCTATTTTAGTGCTATCACTGCAGTGTTTTTACAGGAAAGCATTCCCTGTGGTAGGAAAATAAGTTGCTCAGCAAGAAACTTGGTTCCCGACAGATGCAACTACTAATACCTATCAAATAATTGAGAATGACATTAGCTTTTATCAAAGCTAAAAAAGGGAAATACTTATATAAATCAAATTTCCTCCTGTGTCATAAAAAATGATTGTTATAAAATACACACTGATTTTGTTGCACCTAAAATGTTTCTACCATCAGAGAAAATTCAATCACGAATCTTATAAATTACTCAAATTGAATTTGTAATTTGGGGCCAATTTTAATTTAATTGTAGTAAGGAAAGTGGTAGGGCAATTAACTTAACCCCAATTGCTTAGTAAAATAATTGTCGCACTGGATAAATGACAACTGCTGTAAAGTAAATACAGCGGTAATCAGTGATTAAGTAATATGCTGTGGGTAAGAAGAATCCAAGGTTAATTTAAACTTAACTTGCTCACTCACTGAAACTTTTTTTGCCTTTTAAATTTTAAATGAACCAAATCACACATAGTCACACATAGCTGTGACATTCACACCTGCAATAACAGAATATAACAGTATTTCTGGCTTTTGAATGAAAAAAAATATCTTTTTATGTGAAAACACTAAAGAAATGAAACTCTGCTACAATGTAAACTAGTAAATCTGGTGTAACAGTGTAAATTTGCCTTCTTATTAAAAAAATCAACACAGTTAGTAATTTTTAATCCCCTTGCAAGAAAAGTAAGTACAGCCCTAAGTGGAATGTCCAAATTTGGTCCAAAATGTCAATATTCTGTATGGCCCCATTATTTTCCAGTACTGCCTTAACCCTTTTGGGTTACTAGAGCTTCACAGGTTAGCACTGGAATACTCTTACACTCTCACACTCATGCAGCCCCAGACCATTACACTTTCACCATTCTTGACCATAGGCAAGACACACTTCTCGCTTGACACCATCTGAAACAAACAAGTTTATCTTGATTTCATCAGACCACATCTGTCTGATCTTATTACTGTTTGCACTTTATCACACTGCTCAATGTAAGTGCTGTAATCATAAAAATATATTAATGCAAGTAATACATGTAGCAAGTTAATTTCAAATATTTTAATGCTATACATTTTCTAAAATATATTTGTTAATCTGTATAACCCATGCCAAAAAATCATGCAAATGAGCATATAAATTCTAATTTAAGGGTTGAATTGAAATACCTGATACCTGTAAAAGAAAGTTAGGTTTTATCTAAAAGCCACCCAGAAATCCACCTTTGATCGTATAATATTTCATAGACATTATAACAAGAACAAATCTCGAATAGGCTCTTGTATTCTCTGCAGAATCACTATAGGAGGTCAAATTTCCCATTAAGCTGGAGCCGTCCCAGTTTTCTGACACAGATATTGGCACACTTTTCGATCTAATGGCAGAGCAGACATTTTACAGATCAATAAGCCACATATGGCAAGGCAGAGGAAAGGGTAGTTTTGTATCATTCATTTGTCTTGCCACTGGATTTATTGCCTGTGATGTATCAATTATAGAAACAATGCAATGTATAATAACAGAATGACAGTATGATAATTTTAGTTAGTTAGATTATTTTTTAATAAATATGCAGAGAAAAGTCCTGCACAACAACACATCAGTTCTAATTATTTTATAATTGTTTTTTTAATGTAAATATATTATATTTAAAATACTTAGTAGCGTATTTGTGTCCTGTCCTGTGCTATTGGTTTTGATGTTTGATGTGAACATCTAGATAATTACTTGCAGTTTGTAAACTGGTACCTTCTGCATTTTGTTTGCAATGTTGCATTGAATTGGAGGTGTGGCAGCAGCAGTTTGCGAGAAGGACAGCTCTGCAGTGCGTTCCACCGTCATCCTCTATGCTTTCTCTGCATTGTGTTAGCAGCGTTTGGACTAGGACTGCAGGACTTCTTGTACATCTGCAGTGGTTAAGGGTGATTTTGAATAAAGGTTTATGCTATGTGAAAAATGGGCAGTTTCATTATAAACATTTTGTCGATAATAAAAGAATTGTGGTCCATATTGATGCACACAAAAAACTGCCTTTGAATTATCAGCTTATGATATGAATCTGAGTATCAGCTTATGATATGAATATAAAAGCGCACCTTCTTGGTTCGGGACAGAAAATTGACGGTTGCGTGTTAAAATGAATACGGCATTGTTGAAAAAGCCCTTATTGCGTGTAGGAGAGCCATCTAATTTCTCCAGTAGGGATAGGGGAACTGATGATAAAGAGTTGCTACTCACAGAGTCTGCTGGCCCAAGGTTGGTATTTTGTAGCCTTGAGAGCTGGGCCTGAAAAGCCTGCAACGCTTGAGCATGGAAGTTAACCGTTCCTTGTAAGGGCACAAAGCAGAAAGGCAAATAATACCTCGCAATGAGCTTATCAATATACTAAGCTTAAATACACTACGCCTGACCCATGAGTATAATATCATTGCATGTATTATGAATATATTTTTATTATTGGTTAATATAATATAATTATTAATAGTTACTAAAATAGTGTTAATGTTTATTATATCTCATATATCTAGTTATGACATTTTTCAATCAGTTTATGCTGTATTTAATTTTTATTTCAAGTGATCGATGTCTTAAACTTCAAGCAGTCATGGAGTCTCAATTTGCATGCAGTGTCATGTCTTTTGTCATGGGACTGTATTCTGTGAATTGGCGCCTCTAATTAGGACATGGAAGTGGATTTTTCTACCCTAACTCATTTTTCTAAGTATTTTCACATAACAAGTGACAGGATTAAGCTGCTTTGTGTTAAGAATTCTTTGAAAACAATCCTGTGCAGAATATAGTGTCAAGAAAACAATTCAGTTCCTGGTAAAGACATTTTTTAACCTGACATTCTCATGAAAGTTTTATAAATGTAACTGCTTCATTCAAGATGAATCTGCTTACTTTAGCCTGATAGCACTGGAGGTGTAATCCACCTCTACTTCTAAAAGGAACACATCCTAAACAAAAACATGCACAGACTGGACTAACAGACATAGGGTTAGAGGCAGGGGGTACGACCTGGACAGGTTGCCAGTTAATCGCAGGGCCTAGACACACACCCACACGCACTCACACTTACTCCTATGGGAAATTTAGAATCAACAATCAACCATATGCACATGTTTTTGGACTGTGGGAGAAAACCGGAGTACCCGGAGGAAACCCCCGCAAGCACAGGGAGAACATGCAAACTCTGTACAGAAAGAATTTGTGACTGGGATTCGAACCTAGGACCTTCTTGTGAGGTGACTGTGCTAGCTGGGTTTAATAACATTCCAAATTTAAACAGTAATGCTTTAGTAATGTGATGTGTTTGTCTATTTTTTATACCATCAGCTTAGACCTGTACCTATGGTTAAAAACCAATATTCTAATCAGACTATGCTAACTTCTATGGGGGAAAAAGTTAAGAATACCTTAATTTGCAATTTTAGTCATTATGTAGAATTATGTGCACAGAATATTAATGATGGGTAAATTACCGCACTGAGCTACCTAGAGCTCTGGACTGGTCCCACACAGAAAGAAAGAAGGTGAGAAATGAAGGAAGAGAAAGAGAGAAAGAAAGGAGGCAGAGTAAAAGGTGTCTTGCTGCAGTACTTTACTCTGAAAGAATCTAGGACATATTTAATTCTACCCCAATTTTACCTGCATTCTCATAAAGAAACAAAAGCTGATTTGGGTGTTGCTAAATTGTGCAGTGGTAAAGCTGCTACTGCAGAACACCTTTACAGCTTTCATGTGAAGACAATGTGACAGAGGACTAATGCTCCATTCAGTAAAGCAGAAAGGACAAGTCTCGGAACTGCTTTGCGGCAAGATACATAAGGAATCGAAACACAATGCATGAGTGGAGGAAGGGTGGGACTTAGGGCAGAGAGAAAGAGAGAGTGAGAGACTGACAGCAGAGAGAGAGGGAGATAAAGTGAGGGAAAAGAAAGTGGGAGGGGGATGTTGAACATTGCTTTTCCAGTCAGCATAAAATGAGTTGAAAACGTGATGCTTTTTATCTTCCTGCTTTTAATTTTTGCCAGCAATTTCACATTCATGCACACATGGGCACAAACACACACACACACACAGCTTCCTTCTCTTGCATGAACGCTGATGCTATACTAACACCGGCATACACGTTTCTAGGAGAAGCCTTGTTGCCGGCTTCGAGGTTCCACCATGGTTGTCATTGGCATAACTCTCAAGTCTGTTATTAAGTACTTCAGGAAAAAGGGTAAGCATCCTTATTCATGGTACTTTTCTACAGCTAGGTTTATATCATTGGAGCACTGGCTCAAGGTCAGCTATAGTTTACGTGTTTTAGGCTACAGGACGTTTCATTGCTTTCTCATTTCTGCATGTGATTATGCTTCTAATTGACGCTGTTTGTGAAGACTAATGTAAGGGGACAGGTAGGGTTTTGGTACTTTGGTACTTAATAATGTCATGTTGTAGATTACACTGCAGGACAGTCTGACTCAGAGCAACGCATTTTCATTAGTGTTACTAACTGACCAAAAACTTGAAAGAATTTTCTAATTATATTGTAAGTGAGGCTAAACATTTTTTGCTTTAATGTAGGCATATGACTTCTTGAAATCTATGGTATTAAAAAATGTTAGATTATGGTGGGAAAAATAATTAGTTTATGTTTTATTAGGAATTTGTTGTAGCTGGCTATTTTTTGAAAAAAAACAAAAACAATTCTGTATCACCTTTAAACATTATCCATGGATGTTATAATCCTAAAAATTAGTATTGACAGATTTGCCTATAGATTATTCGAAGAAAAGGGAAAATCAACCTGGCAGCTTGTAATATTGATAAGTGTGTGCGTTTGTTTGAAAGCGTTATGATCCCCAGTATTCACCTACCTTGAACTAAATTAATTCAGTGTTTTAAATTTAGTCAAAGAGAGGAATTGAATATCCAGAATTTTCCAGGCAGGTGGAATAATATTAAGATGATAAACATTAATTGCCGGCAAAGCCTATAATCTACTTTCATCAATTCAAGTTCCATGTTGTAACCTTTTCCAGAGCGATGTACATATACCTCTTTTAAACAACTAAGTAACTGAGAGTTGATGGCACTTCTCAAGGTAACATGATACTGCTGGAAATCAAACCCTGATCTTTCACTTAGCAGTCCAACATCATAGCCACTTTACCACTTCACCAACTTATTGAAAGCTAAATACTATATGCAATGCACTGTAAAGAATTTGTCACTAATTTGGACACACTTTCCACTATTTCTTAGATTGTAGCGTCTTTAATCTATTCCTCTTACATCTATTTCAGGTTTAGACATCTCAAACAAGTGTGACCATGAGAAAAAGGTTCAGTAAACACCAACATGCTTTTCAAACATTATCATGTGGCTGACTTAATTTGTTCAGCCTGAGGGTTGTAGTATAATTAACAGTGTAATTGGGTTTGCATTGAACAGTTAAAGACATGCAGAGACAGTCTGTTTGGGGGAGGGATTTATACTGCATTGGACATTACAAATGACTTGTGTTTCCAGAGCTCTCTCCATCATGTGCCTGTGTCCTTGTGTCTGGATATTCTACTAAAATAATCTAAATGCCTATGATTTAAACAGATCTAAATAGCTCTGCATTATGTACAATATATTTTTATAAAATTCTGATTTTAGATCTGGTAATTTGATTTATAACACATTGTTACATGACCTCAGATCTGGCTAATTTTCAGGTTTAAATTTTATGTTTTATGTCTAACAACAAATTGAATGCCAGAAAAATTGGCAATGCTGTTGCTAAATTTTTGTGTACTTATTTTGGTGACTGGTGCTGTAAATTATTTATCCTGTCTGAATAATCTACTCTGTCTGTCCCCTAGCTGTGTCCAGTTTGGATGACGAAAGCAAATGGTCAGTGCATTACACAGCACCATGGCAGCAGCAGGAGAATGTATTCCTGCCAGGAAGCAGACCTCCCTGTGGAGAAGAGCTGCATTGCCAAGCTAAGGTCAACTTGAAGACTGTCCTCAGAGGTGAGGCCCACACATTAGAGAATTACATTAAGTTCACTGGCTGAAAGCTACAGTAAAATGTTATTGAGTAAGTAAGAGAAATATAAAAATTGATACACAAGGTTTCAGATTCCTTTGTAAATAAATGTTTTAAATAAAAGCCTTGTATGCGCGTTTGTGTGTGTTACAAACAGTGAGTTAGTAGAATTACCATGTTATAACATGCACGATCACACACAGACACACACACACAGGCCTGTGGTAGCCGCTAACCTAGAAACACAACTGATTACTATTGTGGTCACAGACCAAAAACCATAGAAAGTGGAAAATTAAAACCTAAGCCATATTAGCTAAATGTATTTTTTGCTTAATTATTTATTATAAAGAAAAACATTTTTTTATAGTAGTCTTTAATCAGAATAAAGTACGTTAGAGAACTGTTGCCAGGTTCTTTATGAATAGACAGTAAATAGCAAGGACCATCTGAATAGATGACACAGCAGATGGTTTGTGAGATAAATATATGTTGTTAATAAAGATGAGAGATGCTTGTCGTTATATTAATAGCAGATTAAATATATTTTATAATAGTACTAACATTTTTGAACTACACATTCGCACCTGAATATAAGCTGCAGACACTACATTTAAATAGATTTTGCACATATATAGGCTGTACTTGATTAATTTTTAACATTAGATATTTACATAGAATTTTTTTTATTAATTTTTTTACTCTTAATTAAATAAACACACTGCCATCTACAATGTCTTAAACATTTATTTGTTGACACCAAGCTCACGTGTAGCCACCCTTTTTTCTTCTTCGACAGCTATGTTCATCGCTGTTTTCTAGTGTTTTTTTTATGATGAGGGTATGTACATGAAGCAGAAAATAAGTTTAAGGGTGTACCCCCCTGCCTCTCGCCCAATGTGCGCTGGGATAGGCTCCAGCAGACCCCTGTGACCCCGGATTCTGGAATAAGCGAGTATAGAAGATGAGTGAATAAATGAACTTAATTGGTCTAGTGTAACCTGTTCAGTAATTTCATTGGTCTGACATGACAAGGCTAAACTTTATTATTTAAAAAAAATTCTTAAAATATTAGAATATTTAACTTGTTCTCACTGGAACTGTGTGTAATATAACGTTCCATGTCTTTAGAAAATAGGCCAATTAGTTTGGCTTTTGTTCAGGCTTGCTTAACTTAATGTTTATCCTAACACACAGGTTGATCTACAGAAATGCTGCTAAAAACAATTAACATGTCTTCCATATTTCTCCCATTAAACAGAATTATTAATGAATCACGTTATCACAATAATTTATTTTGCACAATGCTGATCATGCTGTTATGACCCATATTTATTATAAATAAGAAAAGTGCTACAACACTTTCACAATGTCCTAGATAAAGATTGCATAAGACAGTACCTGGTGCTTTCTTAGAGATTGGCTGAGGAGCTCGAGAGAAGCCAGCTAAGGTGGCGTGGGCATCTGTTCAGGATGACCCCTGGACACCTCCCTGGGAAGGTGTTCTTAATAATAACAAAAAATATTTTTATAATAGGGTGGCGCGATGGCGCAGTGGTTAGCACAGTCGCCTCACAACAAAAAGGTCCTTGGTTTGAATCCCGGGCTCGGGGTCTTTTTGTGCGGAGTTTGCATGTACTCCCCGCGCTTGCTCCAGGTACTTCGGTTTCCACAGTTGAATCTAAATTGCCTATAGGAGTGAATGTAAGTATGTGTGGGCCTGCGATGGATTGGCGATCTGTCCAGGGTGTACCCCCTCCCTGCCTCTCGCCCTATGTGCGCTGGGATAGGCTCCAGCAGACCCCCGTGAC
>JAOTQW010078345.1:0-12192 GCA_026260075.1 Sisor rabdophorus
GGGGAGAACATGCAAACTCTGCACAGAAAGACCCCAAGCCCGGGAACCCAGGACCTTCTTGTTGTGAGGCTAACCACTGCGCCGCCCATCAGTGATTATTAGAATAATTAATCAATTAATGAGCATTTTTCTAGCTTTGGCAATTAGGTAAAATATTAAAAGGTAAAATTTTCACCTCTGTGTTGTTCCAAACCCATTTTTTAATTGTAAATAAATTTACAATTTACCATATTTTTCTGATAAAATTAGAACGCTCTCCCATAGACAGCAATGTAACTATGATTTAAACCTGGTAAAGTTACCAAAAAAAAAGAATAAAAAAATATATTCTATATCATCTCTAAAAAAATTATTACATTATTGAAAAATAAAATATTTCTTAAGCATGTTTATGTGTGCAGTTTTTTTTCAGCAGGAGAGGCGAAGGTTAAGCACACATTTTATGTATACCTCACGATTCCATCTCGACAGCACGCTTCAGTTTGGTTAACTGAGCATCCTCAGCTGTGTGATGCAGTAGTTAAATAACTGCTTCCATCTGCAACATTTTATTTGTACAAGTCAAGTTTTCAACACTGACAGCAATAAAAAAATAAATAGCTGATTCGCCTGAAGGTGGAGGATGATCTCAGGCCTGCGCTGTCCAACACTAAACCGCACATTGCACTTCGTTGTAAAAAAAAACAAAAACAAGCGTAGGTTTACTATTAATTCACACTAACATGGTTATTCATATAATTTTATATATAATTTTAGATGTTTTAGAAACATTTTAAATAAACGAAGGGTGTGTTTTACTATTGTCCTTGTATATGTTTTAAAATGAGAAAAAAATACTGGATGAATTATATATATATATATATATATATATATATATCCCATTTCGAATCCATAGAGTTTTGTAAGATATCGGTCCTTTACAGCTATAACAACTTTAACTCCTATTGGAAGGCTGAACACAAGGTTAATAGTGTGTTTATGGGAATTTTTGACTATTCTTCCAGGAATACATTTGTGAGGGCACACACTGATGTTTGACAAAAAGTCCTGGCATTCTGTCTTCGCTCTAATTCATCCCAAAGGTGTTATATTGGGTTGAGGTCAGTGCAGGCCACTCAACTTTATCCACACCAGACTCTGTCATACATGTCTTTATGGATCTTGATTTGTGTACAGTCATGTTGGAAGGAGAAGGGGCCAGCTTCAAACTGTGGAATGATGGAATTGTCCAAAGTGTCTTGGTACGATGAAACATTTAGAGTTCCTTTCAATGGAAGTAAGGAGCCAAGCCCAGCTCATAAAAGACAACCATAATGACTCTCCACCAAACTTTACACCTGGCACAATGCAGTTAAATACAGTTAGTACCATTTTCCAGCCAACTGCCAAAACCAGACACAGATTGCTAGATGGAGAAGTGTGATTCTTAATTCCAGAAAAGGTATCTCTACTGCTCTTCAGTGCAATGGCGATGTGCATTGCACAAAGCGTTATTGGTGATGTATGCCTTGGATCCGACTGAAACCCATTTTATAACACTCTCTGTGCACTGTTCTCTGGTTATTCTGAAGGCCACATGAAGTATGGAGGTCTGTAGTGATTTACTCTACAGAAAGTTGGCGCACTAGGTGGGTACACCGCTTAGAGGAAATGTCCAAATTGGGTTCAAGTAGCCATTTTCTCTTCCTGTTGTCATAAACCTGTGCTACAAGGTCTTAGGTGAAAATAGGAAGCAGGTGTGTTAAATTTTGGCGTTATTGCTCCCAGTCTCATGTCAATGGAAGTTCAGCATGACCCCCATGGCATACAACTCTCAGATAATATGAAAAAAAGAATTGTTGCTGTATATAAAGATTACCTAGGCTACAAAAAGATTGCCAAGACCCTGAAATTAGCTGCAGCACAATGGCCAAGACCATACAGCAATTTGAAAGGACAGATTGCATTTAGAACAGGCTTTGCCTTGGCCGACCAAAGAAGTAGAGTGCACATGCTTAGCATCATATTCAGAAGTAGTCTTTGGGAAAGAGACATATGACTGCTGCCAGCATTGCTGCATAGGTTAAAAGGTTGGGGTGTCAGTCTATCAGTGCTCAGACCATACAGTGCACACTGCATCAAATTGCTCTGCATGGCTAAAGTTCCAGAAGGAAACCTCTTTTAAAGATGATGCACAAGAAAGCCTGCAAACAGTTTGATGAAGACAAGCAGGCTAAGGACAAGGATTACTGATAAGACCAAGATTAACTTTGTTTAAGATGGTATCAAGCGTGTGTGGCAGAAACCAAGTGAGGAATACAAAGACAAGTGTGTCTTGCTTACAGTCAAGCATGGTGGTTGGGAGTGTCATGGTCTGTGGCTGTACGAGTGCTGTCAGCACTGGGGAGTTAAACTTCATTAAGGGAACCATGAAAGCCAATATGAACTCCATGTTTATTTTTTTGTGTTTTTACATAAGATATTCACAAGAAATGTAAGGTGTGTATTCACCTCTGTGATAAACTGTATAGGGGGCTTTGGGGCCTTACAGATTTCGAAAACCATCAGCTACTCTGATTTATTTGATGGCTAGTTGGACATGTTCACCAGCAGCGAATTAATGACCGCTGTGAACAGTTTTTAACCTTTAATAAAGTTTAGAAATTTTTGTGGATTTCTGAATCTTTTCTACAGTGTAACCAAGAACTAAACAGAGTGCCAAATCTGATAAGGCAACTAGCTCCACAACTTCAAAATGTGGTCCAGTAAACAGAACAGCACGAAGAGAAATGTATTGAGTCATAAGGTTTTGTTTGTGAGACGTGTCATCGCCACTAGTGATCCATTTGCAGATGCTGTTGTACAGTCTGACGTTATGATAAATGGGATCATACACTGTGACACGGGAAACAACAATTGCAAAACATTAATATGAATTGCACATTGTAAGGTCGGGTTTAGGCAGAGGAAAGGTATGTTTGTTCTCGTGTTTGTTTGTAAGAGCCACATGAGGGAGCTGCTTGGCCTTGTTCTCTCTAGTCAGAAGTGCTGAATGTCTTTCTCTCCCTATATTTCTCACCCCTTACAGGAATGTGTGGAATCTGTAATAGCGGCAGCTGTCGAGAGGAAAGCAGCCCAACACCACTGCACCTCACAGATAGGGGTAGCACGCCACACTCCTTCCTCCCAAAACCTCCCCCCCACACCAAGCTCTCTCAGTCTGTACTAATCCACTCAACCTTAATTTAGGTCATCTTACCATGCTAGAATAAATTAGAGATTTGCTATAAAAGTAGGTAATAACCACTTGGCGCTCTTTGTGAAAATATTCAACAACCGGGTGCGACACAGCCTGGGGGACAACAGAGCTCTAACAGCTCTGTTTGAAGTTGTTTATATAGTAATAAAGTGTATCATTGAAATTAAAAAATTACTCATAATTGAATGTGTTCCTTTAAACATGCTTAGATACTGGTTAACCTTCAGGAGCACCAAAAAATTGTAATGCATTGTGCTTTTGGAAATAAGCTGTTAGCAACGAAATGCTAATGCTTTTAAAAGAATACTAGGTATGGTGACCTTATTGTAAACGGGGTGTGTTGACCGCAATCAATCTACAATTCTTTTAGCTTGATTTGAAAAGATGGAAATAATTTAACAAGATTAAAAATGAAACACTGAGTGAATTGATTATTGGCAAATAAATTATTGGTTGTTTACACACAATGCACAAATTTTTATTTCACAACTTTTAAGTAGGTTGTCTGTTCAAGAGGAAAGATAAAGACAGAGCAGAATCCCAAAGAAAAGAGAAAAAGACAACCTACACTTTGGGCAAATCGTCACCTTGTGACCAATCAGATTTGAGAATTTAACTGCACTATAAAATATTATCAGATATGGCTGTCATATCAGAGGATAGTCATGACTGTCGGTTACCACCGATATCACTTACGTTTTCAGCGTGCCTGATGTCATGAGCTCTGTCACCAGGACGATACATTTCCGGCCTTTGGAAGGCGACTCCCACGAGTCGTAGAAGCGCACGATGTTCGGGTGCTGCAGGCCCTTTAGCATTCCGGCCTCTTCTTTAAAGCGCTGACGCTCCGACCTGGACAGTTTACGGTCCTGTATTTAGGACATGGAGGTGACAAGAGACACATGCTGTTAGACACTCCATGAACAAATCAACAGATAAGGTACTCAATAATTAGCCACATATTAGCAAACTTAAAAATTAAAATTTTGTGATGCAAAATTATAATTGGTTATTATTACTTGCTAATATGATGCTAAATATATGATTAATTTAATTTTTTAAAATTTCTTAATACATTTTTCATTTAATAAAAAAATATTTAACTGTGATAGTAACAATATAAACACAATATAAACACACTTATTATTTTTATAAATATGAATTTAGATAAATTGATTAATTTTGAGATTATTAATTAAAGAAATCTCTAGAAATGCTCTAGTCTCTATAACACTATAACATACAAATTTCCATCTGGGATGAATAAAGTGTTTGTCTGTCCCACACACGCTACTATACAACAGCAGCAGGACTTTTATTGTGTTTTAGTGTCTGGACATGTTGGAAAGCCACCAGGTTATAAAGCAGAGTCTCATCTCTGCTTTAATGAACACAGACATATTTTCCAACATCAGCATCTGCAAACCGTTAGCAACTCTTAATCCCTGAGCGAAAGAGAGAGGGACAGACGTAGCAGCTCACAAAACATGTTTCAACTTTCAAACTGTTTTTAAGTTAAGCACTATTGCCTCACAACAAGAAGGTCCCGTGTTGGAATCCCGGGCTTGGGGTCTTTCTGTGCAGTTTGCATGTTTCCTCCCACAGTGCAAAAACATGTACATTAGGTTAATTGGTGACTAAACTGCCTATAGGAGCTATTTAAGTGTGTGGTTTAAGTGTGTGGTTGTCTGCATCTGGCCTTGCAATGGACTGGTGACCTGTCCAGGGTGTACCCCTGCCAATGTGTGCTGGGACCCCTGTGACACCAATTCAGGAAATAAGCAAGTATAGAAGATGAATAAATGAATACATTTTCTAACTTATCTTGAATCATGGTATGTGCCATGAAAACTTAATAAAACATGGAGAATGTATTTATTGTGCTAAATGTTTGACTCAGCAGACCACAAGGATTTTCCAACACCCCACTGCTTAAAATACAAACACGCACAGATGTGTGCCCCCCCCATATTTTCATGAATATCATTAAAGTGGGAAATAAATAAGCAGCGTTTAAATTCTGAACCTTTCAGCAGACAACCAGCCATACTTTGTATGTACACCGATAATGGATCTATAAAATCAAGACTGATGTAAAGAAATAAACCCCTGGGTTTTACACTCAGCCGCCAGACTGCTTAGAAGCAGGAATAGCTCACTTAGGTATAATAGCTAGTCGGGTTTTACTGGAACTTGATAGAGCAGCACAAACCCTATCATGGCTACAGATGAAGTCTGATCCTACCATTAGTGGAGCGTCAGCTGGGGAAAGGGGCAAATAAAGAAAAAAAAAATTATGGACTGTTGCAGGTATCTAATACCATCCCCAACTGAAACTGAAAAGGAGTCAGTGACTATGCACTTCATTGACACTTAAAGCCAAAGTTGGAAGCTTTGAAGCTGAGGATCACTGAAGCCAACTGGTTTTTGACACCTCAAAAGAACCCAGTCGTGAACCCTAAAGCAGGGGTTCTCAAACTATAGCCAAAGAAAAATTCATTCATTCATCTTCTATACTCGCTTATTGCCGAACTCGGGGTACAGGGGGTACACTCTAGACAGGTCTTCAGTCAATCGCAGGGCCACACACACACACACACACACACAGACACACGCACACGCACACTCACTCCTATAGGCAATTAAAAATGACCAATCAACCTAATGCCCCACCTTACGTCCATGTTTTTGAACATGTTTGGGAGGAAACCGGCGGGAAAAAGGAAAAGGGCGGGGAGAACATGCAAACTCTGCCCAAAAAGACCCTGTGCCCGGGATTCGAACCCAGGAACTTATTGTAAGGCGACTGTGCTAACCAGTACACCACCGCGCCGTCCCCCAAAGAGAAATATTTTTAATTTAACTGTATTCTATACTTTATTTGTATTCTATTCATATCATATCTATATTTAATAATAAAGGTTGCCGTTTAAACTAAAATCCCCCTAAAAGTAGTCCAATTATTAGTTTAATTTCCCATTGACAGACATTCTATCAACTACTATAAACATAACATTCCACAGGGATGATCAGGTGATGCCACATACTAACCAGCAGGAGAAAAAAAGGTGATTCAGAATGTAGGCAATATTAGCATTCTATAAATGTCTTAAACAGTAATGCTCATTAGTCTGTACTCTCATACTGGCAGTCATACCGGCTTATGGAATTCCCTGGTAGCCTTTAGAAAAAGCACATTTGTTGGCCTACAATGAATTGGTACTGTGGCAGCGCACTGGTTAAAGTGTTGGTTTGCTGACTAAAATCAAAGGTCCAATTACCAACACCACCAAGCTGCCACAGCCACCTAAGCAAGGCCATTAACCCTCAAATAAAGTAAATAATAAGGCAAGTTTCTAATCTTTAGCCGAGCTAAAGATTTTGACTACCTTGCTATTTTGGCATGTGAACTCAAAAGAAATTAGTCAATGTGAATTGCATTACTAAAACATCTATCCTGATAATGCTGATAATCTTTCCGTCGTCCACCCCTACTCCTCGTTTCACTTTCTTTACTAAAGTTTCAGAACGGCTATTTTTTTTGCTTGAACTGCACTAACATCTGTGCAAAGCAAGGAGCCAGATAAAAAAAAAAAAAAAAGCCTGGCACGGCGCCCTGGTTTCTAGGAACAGTGCTTTGCAATGGTGACAGTATTTTTCCATAACAACACAGTTTCAATAGGTAAGAATACAACTTGTTTAGGCTTTTTTGACATACAGGTTGCTTTAATCTGCCATGAACCGCACATAAAAGGGAACGTCCAGTGCTTTTTATTGTAGTAAACACTTAAGTTAAGAGTTAATAGATAGACAGAGCCTCCATCGTCAGGAGGCTGGCTTCCGTCCCTTGTGACTTTAAAGGGATTCGTATTTCAGACTGATAAAAATAAACCCAACGACTGACACAGTGTGCAGGATAGCTAACGCTTACAAACTGGAGAAGCTGAACTAAAACGCAGTGAAATGCAGAGGAATAATCCAGAGGAATGCTGATAAAAATATAGCTGCCCTTGACACAAGCCGGGTCATCACATGACTGTTGTTTTCAAGGCAAATGACGCAAGAGGCATGAAGAAACATGGCAAACATTTAGCTCACTCTATTGTAAAATGCATGGATGAAAAAAGGAAAAATGGAGTAAACGGTGTCATGTCAAATGCTCTAGCGGTTAATAAACAGGGTGACTAGGAGGTTTAATCCGCCTTTATTAGCTCAGATTGAGCTAATGCTCCATCTCATGACTGCTTTCTACAAACATCATAAGACACTTATAAGTCTCTCTTTCTCTCTCTCTCCTGTTTTCTCAAAGTCTACACCTCTCCCGCTCTTTCAATGTCTCTCTTTCTCAAGGTCTCCTTCTCTCCCACTTTCTCTCAATGTCTCTGCCTCTAATTGTCTCTCCCCACCCCAGCTCTCTCAACGTCTCTCTTAACGTCTCTCTCAACGTTGTTCTCAATGTCCCTTTCAACGTCTCTCTCAACGTCTCTCTCAACGCCTTTTCCACTCTCTTTACGTCTCTCTTGACACCTTTTCCACTCTCTTAAGGTCTCTCTTTCAAGGTATAGTTTTTGTATCTTGTATTTTTTCTCTCAATGTCTTTTCCTCTCACTCAGAGTTTCTCTCTCTCAAGGTCTCTCTCTCAAGGTCTTTTTTTGTATCTCTCTCTCTCTTTCTCAACATCTCTCTTAATGTCTCTTCCACTCTCTTAAGGTCTCTCTTTGTATCTTGGATTCTCTCTCACAATGTCGCTTGCTCAGGGTTTCATCGCTCCCGCTCCTTAATCTTTCTCCCTTCCTCCCTGTTACTCAACATGTTTTTTAATATCTTTTCCACTTTTTTTGTTTAATATCTCTTCCACTTATTTTTTTTGTATTCTATCTCAATGTCTTTCCTGCTCCCTCAGGGTTTCTCACTCCCAAGGTCTCTAATTCACTCTTAATGTCTTTCTCTCACACACTTATCACATGAAGCTTAAGTCAGCAATTCACATTTCCATCATCACCTCCAATAGGTTGGTTTAAACGTCCCTTAATTCATTTGCCGGCCATGACTGAGCCTGAGACTTTCCATTTTCACACTTCTCCATGATCTACATAGACATACAGTGCTATAAATCAGCAGCGGCAAACACAATGAAAAAGAAAAAGAAAGACAAAACACACAGCTGACACCTTGAAGTAGGAGAGGTTTTCCACAGAGACACGAGTGTATGTTCGGAATTAGGCCTGTGTGGGTGGTTTTTCCTGTTGAGTGTTTTGTAGCAATGAAATTCCCTGGTGGCTCATAGTGCAGGGCATCATCTCACCCATGCTGAGTGTTTTTAATACAAGACATACAACACAGGAAACAGAGTAGGCAAAATGCACTGAAAGCAACAGCTTTCTTTAAGGCTATACTCAGGATTTGGAAAAGTGTTACAGAAGAGAAACAGTTAACCATGCACATAATAATAAAACAATTACACCTGCACCCAATTTTATAACCTGGTAAATCTTTAGAATCGCTTCTAAGGACACAGTTCAACAAGTATAAGACTTTAACCTAAATTCAGTCCTCTTAATGTGTGAATAACATGTCAAAATCATTATTGAATACCTAAAAATGCTGTTGCCATGACAATGCAATACAAAAAAACAGGAAGTGAGGCATTTTTTTATGTTTTATGAAATACCATGAAATATGGAGGTGGCTACGGCTGGTTGTTGATTGAAAGACCACAAAGAAGAGAAAGACCTGGGTTCAAGCTCCACCACCAGCAATGAAGACCCGAAAGATATGGATTCAAGCCCCACCACCACACAGTCCACTGTTTAGTCCTTGAGCAAGAGCAAAGTGAAATATGTGGAAAAAAACTTTTCATGATGAGTTGTACAGTGTATAATTTATTTATTTATATTCGATACCCGCTTATTCCCCAATTCCGGTCATGGGGGTTTGCTGGAGCCAATCCTAGCACACATGAGAGTGTGAGGTAGGGGTACAACCTAGACAGGTCGCCAGTCCATCGCAATTCATATTTTTATTAGGGCAGTAAGGTGGCGTAGTAGTAGTAGTTAGCATGGTCACTTCACATTAAAAAGGTCATGTTTGATTCCCAGGCAAGGGTTTTTCTGGGTCTTAGCATGTTCTCCTTAAGCTTGCATGGGTTTACTCTAGGTTCTAGGGTTTTCTTTTACAGTCCAAAACCATACATTAGGTTGACTGGTGATTCTAAATTGGCTAGAAGAGTAATTGTGACACTCTTGCATAGTGTGTGTAGTTGTTTGTCTATGTGTGGCTCTGTGTTGGACTGGTAACCTGTCAAGGGTGTACCCCTGCCTTTCACCCTATGTGCCAGGGATAGGCTCCAGCAGTCCCCTGTGACCTAGGAAATAAGCAGGTATGGAAGATGAATGAATGAACGAATGTATTTTTGTTTATAATAGTTATGCCTGGGCTCTTTGATAACTGATTTCCTCAATATTTTCACTGTGGCATTCTCTACGCCAGCTAACGGGTTGGGGTTCTGAAGATGGCTCATAACCTAAATTTTAGCTTGTAATTCAAAGCAAAAAAAAAAAAAAACAACAAAAACAATTTGACGATCTAAAAAAACTTGTTAGTTGGGCCACCTGTAAGTCAAAGTATCACAGTATTTAAACCTCATTTGCCCATGCTCAATTTAACTTTTGTTAAATTATTTGTTTTCCTTTTTTTAAATACAATATTCAAATGTAACCTTCTTATTATCTAAAAAAAACAAAAAAAACTTTTGGTATCTGGATGTACTAGTTTATAAAGCAAACCATAATAAACATTGTTAATTTTGAGCACTTACACAAAATCAAGCCATTACTTTTTAAACATAAAATCAGGTCAAATTTGATCCTGTGAGGACACTGGGTTCATTTTATTACACAAGAAAAAAGATACAGTTTTTGTCTCACAAATGTTGAGACTTTGGCTGGATATATTTTTGTGTGTGTTATGGAGTTGGATGGATCGTTTCCCTAATTAATGTGCTAGCTTTATAGTAGCCTCAAAAGCTAATGAAATGACTAAGCGGATTTCCTGATGCTGTCCTCGTTCGGCTCAAAAACAAATAAATTTATGCTGGCAGCAGAGCACATGAAGGCCACATGGGCCTATTAATAAACTCTAATAAACAATAAACAAAAGCTGCACCAAGAAGATTTAAAAATAAATAGGGTTGGGCAAAAACAAAGCTGTTTCACATCAATCCTCTAAACAACATGAGTGCTGTAAGCTGGTAACTCATTCAGAGGACAAGGTCTCTTCAGTACCCTTGCAATTCCATCATCAACCATGGACAGCAAAGGTCAGGAGGTCGGACAATCTCAGCATCAGTGCCGAGCACACAGCACCCCAGTGTCACCCAGAGACAACCTCTTTTGTCCAACAGACAAACCGACCGTCGTTCGAGTTTACCCGCTCATCCAGTCTAAACTACCACTTCAAAATCTGGACAGGACTCATATGTTTTCTTGTGCAATTTGATGAGGTCATCATTCATATACATGCATACACTGTCAGAATCCAGTGAAAACAGTTCCAGTTATATTACATGACTAATTGTGCAAGTTTGCTACATCACTGTTTTTAACGGGAGTCAAAGTCGAAGACTGAGAGGGAAGCAGAAGTACACCAACTCAATTTTTACTTTTATGTTCTATCACTCGGGAGTCTGGTTGTGACGACTGGGTTAACTGATTTAGGGCAGTAGTGGTTCAAGGGGTTAAGACTCTGGGTTATTCATCAAAAGTTCAGTCCTCCCTGATACTCGGAATGTGTGAATGCTTACAAAACACTGATATACCATTAATTGTTCAAAGCAAGTGAAAAGGTTTCTCTGCAGGGTTGTTGAAATGTGTCTTGACTATAGTGATGATAGTGCTAGAACTTTCTTAGAGAAACTTATTAACATTGGACAGCAGTGATGCCCAGGTATTTCACATACAAACATCACACAGTGGTGACATTTCATGTCCAATTAATTTGTCTGTTCAGAAAGAGATAATCATTGGTAGAGATTTTTAAAATAAGAAATCGTGAGATGACAGGAATAGAAAAATTGCATACAGGCACATGCATGTCAGGCGATCCAGACTGCTTAAACTTCCAAAAATAAACACACTGGACGACAGGGGGTTTAATCGGGAAGCTGAAAAAAAAACAAGAAAAGTAAAGGCTACAATGAACCTGTCCACTCAGCGACAGGCCTATTTGCGAAAGAAAGAGTTTTTTGAAAAAGCAAAGATATACATCTCTTTCAGAAAAAAAAGATCAAACTTTTAGTGTGTAAGGATATTTTTAAAGCTTTCAAACCATTTTGCTCTGAAAAAAAGAGAACATTATAGTATGGCTTAGATTAGGATTTATGAACATTTGTTCTTGGTTAAATATTACAAATGACAGTTTTCCGGGCACTTACCCGAATTCTTTTCATCCCATAAACTCATGAACAGCTGATCTGTTTATCAAAACACCAAAAATCAGCTGATTGTTATTTCGGCTGCCAAATTTTTGGAAAGGGCAGAGATTTCGCAATAGCAGCTTAAGGAAAATACAATAAAAAAACTAATCAATAACTAATAATTAATTAATAATTCCCATATTAAAAATGTTTTTTATTATTTACTACAGTACATATAGTAAATTGTAGTATAGTTTAGTATATTAACTGCATCTAACTACAGTGTACTATAGTATAAACTCTCATATTATTGATCTGTAGTAAATACTATCATAGATTTTACTAGAGAAACTTAGTATTATAGAATTTACTAAAGTCTTTAGATTGTTATAGTATTTACGCTCGGTTAATATTTACCTTCTTCTTTATCATCTTCTATAATCGCTTATTCCTGAACTCGGGGTCACTGGGGTCTGCTGGAGCCTGTCCCAGCGCACATAGGGCGAAAGGCAGGGGGTACACCCTGGACAGGTCGCCAGTT
>JAOTQW010078369.1:0-12190 GCA_026260075.1 Sisor rabdophorus
TATATATATATATATATGACACTGATATTGAGTTAAAATATTGACAACAACAAAGTTTTTTAGACATACCAAGTTCCTGTAGAAGCTGGAGCCACATTTCTACATCCCTTTGGAAATCACAGACATGAGGAGACATTAACATGCTTGACAAAGTCATAACACTGTCCTCAGCCTGGGCCACCAGAGACTCTAGGTCTGACCAAAGAGACAGTGAAATTATATGCCTTAATAATCTGAGTAAATTTACTTACATCATTTAAATAATTTAGCAGTGTTATTGTAACATAATTTCCTTGTCAGGGGTACAATTGTTTGTGTGGCCTGGAAAAAATAAAACACTTACCTCCTCTTTGCACAACCATTTATACTCTTTCTCTGTAGTACATTATAAAGATTCTATACAATACTTACACATTATGGTAAAAGTTCCTCTTCCATATGAATTCTGCTTTGAATCAGTTTGTGTAAGCTCAAAATTAGATAGAGGCTTTATCTGTTGGGTTTCTGCAGTGTGTGGATTCTTTTTCTGATAGACATTAGGAATAAATTTTGTAAGTGTGAATGCTGTCTCTTCCCAGCTTTGCTGAAGCTTCTGAATTGCTTGCTCCATATCGGCTTCGGCTTTGGCTCCACTGCAGATCTAAACAGTGTTCAAAGAGTAGAGAAATTGTAACTATTTAAGAATAAAGACTATATGGTATCATATTGTATATGCAGGAATGTTATTAGACCTTGTTAATTTCATTTTGATGCTTCCACAGTTCTTTGGAAATAAGATCACCCATGGTTAGTTTCTGTCCTAGTTCAACCGGCAGGCCCACCTCTAAGTTGAGGAGGATATCAATTATAAATTATGTAAAATAATGTGACAGGGTAAAATTACTTTAGGTATTTACACTGTAATATTGTCTATCTATAAAACGGTATGTATTTAATTGTGTAATTTGTCTTACCTTTAAGTATGTTTGCCCAGTGCTTGTGCTTGATTGTATGGCTGCTTAGTTTGACCATTAGTGTAAGCTTCTGACTGAACTTCTCAATAACACATAATGTTTTCTGAAGCACTTCATCGGAAGAGGGAATACATTTTGCTATGGAATTTGCTTGATAAAGCCATTCAGTTAACTTTTCCTGGGCTTGTGATGGAACAAACTGTTAAAAGACAGTGGAAAATGCAACTAAACAGGTTAAATTTTTTTAAATGCTGTGTTAATTAGATAACATACCTGGCTAAACAGAAGGAGCCTCCATTCCTGAATCTGTGCCGTAGACATGTCTATAAGTTCCCAAAGCTCTTTTCGGGCTTTAATATTCTTCTTGGCTGCTATAACAAATGAGAGGTCTAATGGCTGCCCTAAAAAGAATATTGATTTATCATTAAAACATCTTTTTACTATTAATAATAGGTATAATATTACAGCTTTTACCTCTCAGAATATAATTGATCCCACTTAGCTCATTCAATTGATCAATAATCATATGCAGCTGCCTATACTTCATCCTTAATTCTTGAACTAATTGTCTAGAATTCTGATTCAGGTCTAAATAAGGTCCAGTGGTGGCACTGTAAAGCAGATCTTCTAATTGTTTGGTCAGATAACATAATTTGTTGTCCAGAGTGTTGAACATGCTTGGCAGCTGCTGCATTACTCTTTCCGTTGCTGATCTTAGCAAAGAAACGAACTGATCCCACAGGATAAATGGCTATAATAAAACATATATTGTGTTAGTACAATCAGAATCAGAGTCAGAAACAGCTTTATTGCCAAGTATGCTTACGCATACAATGAGAAACATACTATTTGTATACAAAATCCTGAAACCAAACTGCCTACCTCCTCAATCAATCTAACTTCCTCTGAAGTCAAACTTCCAAAATTCAGCTCAAAAGTTTTATGAAGGACACTAAGGTTTTTCAGCTTCTGATGCATGTCAGTTTCTCTGTATCCTTTTACCTACAAATTAAATAAATTCTCTTTACATTTTAGTAGGGTGCACGTGATTTGCCAAGTAGGATATGATCCTGAATCAATCCACCAAACCCACATCAATCTATTTTTCAAATCTTTCATTTTTTTGTTTGGAATTAGATTTGTGCCAAAAAAATTTGAAAATCAAAAAAATTAACTCAATCACAAAAAGGTCATTTCAGTATTTTTTTAATGCTATTTTAGCACAAACCTCCGAAAGAAAGTGGGCCTCAACAGCCGCTTTCTTTTTCTTCTTTGCAATGGCAGTCCAAAAAGATGTACATTAGGTTAATTAGTGACTATGAATTGCCTATGAGAGTAAGTATGTGTGGTTGTTTCTCTATGTATGGCCCTGCAATGGACTGGTGACCTGTCTAGCACCTGACCCTGCCTTTTGCCCTATGTGTGCTGGGATAGGCTCCAGCAGACCCTGAGTTAGGGAATAAGTGGGTATAGAAAATAAATTAATTAAATAGTTTTCTAATGTTATATTTTGGTTTACAAGATAGAAAAGATTCTCAAAATAATTGAGGTGGGTTTGGTTGCCTCACACTAATGAAATTACATGGTAGTGATTGGTTGATTAAAATGTCCATCCTAATTGGCAAAATCACATCCCAATTTTAATAAAAATGAGTAAAAAATAAGAAATATATAGGTAAATACCCTGCTAAAATAATTTGCAAACTCATTGAGGCCATTTGGTTGAAGATTAAGTAATTCCATAGATATCTTTAAATCACTTGTTAAATTTTTGGCACATAACCACAGTTCCTCAGACAGGCCATTGAAAACATCCTTCTCCATGATTTTCAGTAAGGGCTCTGTATAAAAATAAATAGTCAATCTCTTATAACTAAAATGTTTCCTGACACATACTAACCTGGAAATGTAGATACATTAAAGTGTATCCACAAACAGAAGTCCTACTAAATGTTTTTAGCTTTAACAGAACAGATTTGATGCTACACCTCATTACAATATCTCCAGTGGTGGGCTTTCAGAGCCAGCAAAACCCTCTCTAGATTAATTAAATATGTTATAATTTACAACTGAATTCATCAGTTGAATTCAGTTGTATTGAATTACAACTGAATTCATTTTTTTGTGTATGCTGAAATGGGCTTATGTTGGTGGATTATAAAAGCCGTAGAATTTAATTATTTTCAAAATCATTGAAACGTAAAGCAAGCTTTGGTATTCAGTGAATAACGTCAAAGTCATATTCAAATAATGAATTCCTAATCCAGGTCAACTAAGACTGCTAAGTAATTTTACATGCATACGATCTTTTTTTGCATTATAAATTTCTATTTAATTTGTTACATATCAAAATCTGGTATGAAATTTTCAACAAACACACCTAACATCTCTCGGATTTGTAAACAGTTAATATTGACAAGCTTATTAGATGTTGCAAACGCAGCAGGAACATGATGTACTTTACTAATCCAAGACTGGATCATCTGGATCTGTTTATTATATTTCATAGCAGGCCACCCTCTAATGCTTTCCACAGAAGCTAGGCTCCATTTACTGGCACACAAATAAACATCTACCAACCAAGAATGCCTTTTAAACAGTTGACGGATGTCAAGGAGGGCTTCCTAGATTAGAGTGTAAACAGACACAGTGTAATCAGAAAACACAGGACATAAAATACATAGAAAGGGTTAAGCAATGGTTGGAAAAATACTACTTTAGAAATGTATATTAAATCCTTTATTATTCTCTATCTCAGTTTACAGGTTTACAATATTTTTTTTAAAGACTAAAAAATAAGACGTATTCGCAAACAACAGTAGAAATGGAGGGATTTAAAATAAATCTTAAACCCAGTCTGTGTATAGACTAAGGAAATGGATCTCCATTCTCAGTTTGAGAAGAGACATCAGCATTATTACAATATTTTATCAGCCCAAATTTCCAACAACTAGAATAATTGCAATGCTGCCCATATCATTACAAAACATATTCTTTGTTGTGGCATCTATTATTTTTATCTTTAAAAATTAAATATGTAGGAAAATACAGGTGTGAAAAATAAAATCTAAATATGAGTAAGAACAACTCCCAAGAAATAGCAGACAGAGAAAGAGAAAAATGTAAGGTTTATTGTAACGCTACCTACCTCCAACCACCAGAAGTCAGTCTCACCTGAGTACTGATCTGTTTGTTCATGTATGGTGTATTTAAGCTTAGCATAATGCTAAGCTTACCGCGAAGTATTGTTTGCTGTCCTGCTTACTAAGCGTTTGTGTCTATTATCTCGTCTATGGTTTCTGTGTCAATAAAGTTTCACTCTGGAAACGGATTCTACTCAGCCATCGTCATTACATTTATATCTTTTTATATAAACAAATTTAAACTGATTGAGTTACCTGTATAATTTTTGCTTGCTGTTTTTCAACCTCCTGAGATCCAGAATGATGGTGCAGCTGCCATTCTAGTTGTTTTCTTGACAAAGGATAAAAATGTCCTTGCAGATTCTGGCCTGGAAGTTTAGAAAAGCTCAGTTTGGAAAGCACCAATTTTGTGTTTGACATAACACAAGACTATTGTTTAGAGGGTAAACGGTCAGTCTTTTTATTGATTTACTCTGCTTACATATTAAAAATAAAATTGGCAACTAAATAAGCAGAATTAATTTTTATGCAACTGTAGAGTTGCTGCTAAATTCATTCAGCTGTAGAGTTGTTGCCAAATTCCTGGACAGGTCACCAATGTTTTACAGGGCCACACATATACAAAGAAACACACACACACACACACACTTCTATAGGCAATTTAGAGTCACCAATCAACCTAATGTACATGTTTTTGGACTGTGGGGGGAAACCCTAATTAAACCCACGCAAGTCTGGGGAGAACATGCAAACTCTGCAAAGAAAGACCCCTTGTCCAGAAATCAAACCCGGTACCTTCTTGCTGTTAGATGCACGTATTTCCCACTGTTAAATTTAAAATGGTTAATTTTAGGTGCCATTTGTAAATGATACAGTTCAAGACAGAATATGAAAATGTTACATATTTCTGTCACCTGTATTGAGAGAAACATCTTCAATATTTGTCATTTCAGGGCTTGGAATGGTCTGTTGGAAAGAAGCTTTAGAGTCTGATGAATTATTGCAAGCATCAACAACCTACGGATAAAAACATTTAAAAATCTCCACTAAACTGGGATTAACACAAAACTATTGCAGAAACTGACACAGACAAAAATACATTTTATTCTTACCTGTAAAATAGAATTAACCACAGATGGCAACGCTTGAAGCAGCAGCTCCTGAAAAAGCTGCATAGATGGGCACAAAACAAGCTTACCATCTACTCCAAATGTCAGTTCTGCCTGGAAAAGACAGTCCTGATTTTTCGGTTCCCTCTGAAAAGTTAAGCAAACAGCGGAAAGCAAGTGCCACATGCAATGACAAATCATGCGTACATACATCACCTAAGGTTGTACCAAGGCACATATAATGTCAGGGAAAAAAAGTGCCTACAAAAAGCCTTTCAAAATGCCTTCAAAAGAAATATCTTAAGCAAACAACTTGAAGAGCACTTTTTAATCTAACTTCATGTCCTTGTGCCAAGTATGCCACAACTGCAAATCTGATAAGACATGGCCGTCCACCAAAATTGACAGACTGAGCAAGTAAAAGAAGTGGTAGAAGCAGCCAGGAGGCCCATGGTTACTCTGGAGGAGCTGCAAAAATCCACAGCTCAGGTGTGACAACTCATGAAAGAGTGCCAATAACAAAGCCATTGTTGAAAAAAACATGAAGCCATGTAGGGGACATAGCAAGCTTGTGGAAGAAGGTGCTCTGTGGTCATATGAGACCACCAAAAGTGACCCTAAACATACATCCAGAACTACAATGGAATGGTTGGGCAATGAAATTGTATTTTCATGTTAGAATGGCCCAGGAAAAATCAAGTAAAAGTATTAATGTATTGTATTTATAATATATTGGATGTATTCCTATGTAATATTTTTAACTGGTGCTGCCATCAGTCATGTCAGGATTTTTGTTAGGCATATGACTACTGTGAAAGGGTTTTAACTTTTTTTTATATCAGTTACACAACAGTTAAATAAATTAATAAATACAAATCTTCTAATACTCCCACATAGTTGTGTAAAACTGACTGCATCACCAGTGAGGATGATTAAAACTTGCTACAAAATCAACACAAGACATAACTTCACTTTGACATAACTTCACAAACTGTCATGAATATAAATACCATTGACCAAGACATATAATTGTACAGTGAGAAAAAAATATTTGATCAGTCTATAATTTTAATAGTAAATTTATTTTAACAGCAAGAGACAATAATAACAACAGAACATCTAACAGTGAGAGACAGAAATAACAAAAAAACATTGAGGAGCAACCATATTTCTGTCTTTTACACAGGTAATAAAATGAAATTAGGAGCATTCTAATCTCGAATTATCACCTGTATAAAAGAAACCTGAGAGCCAAACAACACTTTCCATGGCGTATACCTGCCTCTTTCCCTATATGTGCTGGAATAGGCTCCAGCAGACCCCCAAGACCCTGAGTTGGGGAATAAGCAAATATAGATAATGAATGAATGAATAAATGTCTGTATCTACATTGAAGAGAGGTAATTAGACAGATTTGGATATTTGTTTCCCCATGGATGGTGATAAGAATTCATTTTTCACCCTCAGTACCCCCTGGGACCTGGAACTGCTCTTGTGAGCTCTTTCCCAATCTCCCTTTAAGCCCTTGGTGTCTATCACATGTGTTCACTGACTGTGTTCTCTGACTGTTCAGCACAGTTACTACCATGTTTATGTGTGCTCCAGTTTAGTGCAGATATTTTTTACAGTAATTTTTTTACCAAGTAGCAGCTTGCTCTGTGACAGTGCTATTGCTTTATGTGCCTGGTATTTTTCTGTTGCAACTGTCTTTATGTGAGGAATAATTATGCCATCCTGCACTGCCTTATATTCTCTTTAGAGTGGCGGAACATGCTCATTGCTCTCTTTTTGAGGTAGTCAAATACTCAAAAATACAAAACATTTAAATACAAAACTTAAAATACAAACTGTTGTCAAAATGCTTTTTGTTATATTGTTTCTCACTGCTAGAATAGCAAATTATATTTCTTACTGTAGCAATCATTTACTTGAAGATAATATCTAAAGTAATTATTAACTTTTAACAAGTCATGAGTGAAAAAGGTTTACCTTTAGAATATTATTAAGGTACATCATGAGTTCACTTTGGGTAAGAGAAACGAGGGTTTGTACAATCCTGTTGTCTATAAGAATTTTGAAGTTTTTCAGCCTTTGAAGAACTTGACCAGTCTGCTTTAGCTTTTCATGAAGGCTTTTGCTCAAGGATTGTTGCAAATACAAACTTTTGCTGCTTTGTCTCAGTTGAAATTCTTTAAATTGTTGCTGTATTTCTTCATGTCTTTTGTGGCAGATCATTTTTACCTAAACAAATAGCCGGTTATTTTTTATGGTGCCATTTGTTTTATTTTATTTAGGAAAAATGCAGTATAATCCTGTATGTCCCTCCAGAAACTGCTAAAATTGACATACTAATCTACCGGCATAAATTGGCATGTAACTTGTACAACCTTTTGAATTCCTTTGATAACTTACATTTACAGCATTTGGCAGACGCCCTTATCCAGAGCAACAGACAACTGAGCAATTGGGGGTTAAGGGCCTTGCTCAAGAAATTCTTGGTGGTGCCTGGAATCGAACCCCGGTCTTTCTGGTATCAGTCCAACACCTTAACAACTAGGCCACCCCTTCCCCACTTGAGTTACGACAAACACTATGGGAATGCTTTCTACATGACAAAAGTCTTATAGCATTTTTAAAAAATCACCCCAATTGCAGTGTGATACATCAAGAGCACAGCATGTCACAGGCAGGGTGAAGTCATCTACTAAAGTGAGCAACAAGTTAATTAGGGTTCTTTTATTCAACACAAGGTTTGAGAAATCTTAACAAAATCATGCCAAAAAGAAATTTAGTGGCATGTGAAAAGATGAGCCACAAGACATACCTGTTTTCATGCACTCTGTTTATTCTCCAGCCTAGCTCTAATTGATAAAGGTTGCTGCCTTTATATTAAAACTTTATATTAAAATAGAGCACACTCTCAGGTCATGTCGGACTCCAGGGACACCCTAACTCTCTTGCCTTACAGGAAGGAACCCTGAGGGACCCCTTGGTAGAAATATTTGATGTGGTAGGGTATCACCTGACCTGGCAGTTACAACAGAATCCAAGGTGCTATTTAATAAAAAGGATGAATCTGACTTACTTCCCACCCGGACATCCATCCTTCCAATTTGCAAGAACTTTTGAATTGCTGTTTTAATTGGTGTGATTTCATATGTGCTTCAAGACTGTTAGCGTTTGATGTAGTATCTCATTCCCTTTATTTTTTTTTACTTTTTACTATTTTTACTTTCGTAATTCCCTTTCAATTTAATTCATAGGCATTAGTGAGAATTCAAAGGGTAAGAATTTTTCTTGTATCGTGCAACACTTACAAATATCAATACATACAAATATCAATAATCTTTTTTTGGAACTGTCTGTCATCTTATTACACAGGTCCTATGCAAGGTGAGGGAGGACCAAATGCATTTGTGCTGCCCTACTGGCCCAATAAGATACAGTTCAGAAGTAGTCCTGTGGTCAGTGGTACGCCATGGCTGATTTCCCCGAGGATGGACGTTTTAAGGGGAGGACACGATCTGGTACTGGCACCGAGATCTCTGGGACCTCCAAGTGTGGCCCCTGGACAGGACCAGGAGAATCTAAATATGATATGGTAAATATGTCTGATAAATATGATCATTTAGACTGAGCCACTCTACGAGGTGGCTGTATGTATTGACTGGTGTACCTCCCGTGTGGAGGAACCGTCAGAATGTGGCGTTGGGTTAATACTCTCCTTTTACCAGGCAGGATCTGCGGGGCAAACCTTATTGCTTTCATTGTTAGTTAAATGTGTAAAAGAGTTCCTTAAATGCTGCAGAAGTTTGCGTTCCTCTGGCATCTCTATCTGGCACCATATTTCCTCATGTTATTGCCTCTCAGTGCTCCCTTGGGTAAGGGCTTACACCACCATGGGGATGGCCATCACATCAGCTCTGGCGAATGATGCCTCGCTTGCAGATATATGTAGAGCTTCACGTTGGGCTACTCCCAACACATTTGACAGATTTTTCAACCTGGAAATAGAACCCGTCTTATCCAGTGCCTGTGAGTGCCCCTGCGGGAGTAGGGTTCCCTTGTTGACCCAGGCCCACCGTTTCCACCATTCAGCACATTTTCCCCCAGCTGATCCAATGGAGGTGAGACTAAGCAAGGTGGTCCCCTTCTCTTTTCCTCATATCTGTAACTATGCAAGAATAAATGTTTTTCTTGATATGGCAGCCTTCAGTGGAGCCTACCCTGGGGCTTTTCCTTATGTTGACATTTTGGTCTATGCTAGGTAATTCTTCACAGACTACACCCCAGACAGTGGAATGTGATCTCCATGGGGTGGGTGTTGAAAAAAGGCTTTGCTGCATATCTTGTCTACGCTATATCCTCTTTATGGGAGGAGATAAGGCACTCCAGCACACTGGTAGGTCATGAGGTTAAGTAAGACTGTGCTTTGACATGTTGGATCCTGCACCTAACTTTAACAGGGTAGACCCCTGACCCCTGGTGCAGTGATGTGTTGCATAGGACCTCTACTGTTATCACTCGACACAACGTTGGCAAGAACACATAAGGTACGTTTTGGTAAAGATAACTGTTGAAGGAAACAAAGACATTGTGTACCTCATGCCACTGCATTTGACTGTCCTAGGAAAGTAATTAAAATTCTCATTTATTATAGGTCTATTTATATCTGGTAGCTCAGGTGTGACTAATTATGTAAATTATGCTTGACCAATTTCATTGTCTTTTTAAATATTGAGTCATATCAGGCTCCCAAAACGTGACTTGTACCTTGACACAATGTCTCAGTTTTCTCCATCATAAAACAAGGGTTACAAAAACAGTTTTCATTTATCAATCAATATAAAATATATAGTTTTCTAACCTTTTCTATTGAGGTTAAAGGCTGTTAAAAAAATAACCCAGCAAATAATCATAATGCTAATAGTAAATACTAAGTAAAATTCATAATTACCTTTTCTAGAATCTGAGAGCAGTCCTGTAAGAATTTCTCTATACATCTTTGAGATTGCTGATTGTTTTTTAAAAATGTGCTCTGGAAGTCTGTTAATGTGTATGTTTGTGACTCATCTTGTGGTAGCCAATGCACCTTTTCCAACTTTTCTGTAAGGCTAAATACATGAAAAATTTTAAATGTCAAACAAAAGGTACAGCTATTTACTGAGTAATAAGCAGAAATAAAATGTTAAAATGGTTGAACACCTGGTCAAATTTAATAAAGCTTCCCGGAACTGAGGAACAGCTATTAGTAATTGAGACTGAAGGTGTTTACATTTGCATTTAAATAAAATATGACACACATTTCTGCGCCATCTAAAACAAACAAACAAAAAACAGTTTGTCAAAATTTCAGAGCACTGACAATAAATGTTGTGTGATACAGAATTTATCTGACTGCTAGATTTGCATAAAGTGCCAATAAATGGAAGTAGAAAAAAATCAGGGATGTGAAGGAATGACCTGTTAAAAGCCTTTTGTACAAGATAATTTTTAAAAAACGGTATATCTTGCAGAGCTTTCCAAAGTATGGCTTCACGATACCACTCAGCTAGAGATATAAGCCCAACACTACAACCATCCTTTACATGAATCACTGAGGTGGGTGAGAAGATGTAATGATCCGGGCCTGCTTTACTGCATGGGACCACATGCAGATCATAGGGTCTGAAAAACAATTGAAGCAGATTTTCATCTAGACTGACTTACAAGCAGAGCTTATTACAATGTTTAGCTGCTTAAAGTTCTTGCTTAAAAGTCACAATTAATAAATTAGTTAATTATAATTATTGAGCTATATGTGAAAAATAATTTGCAATGCAAATATGTATTATGTTTAAGCTTTTCTCCCAAATGTTTGTAAAATTGCTTATACAGTATTAAAGCTCTGATTCATCTTATCTATTTTTCTTTTTACAGATTTTATGAGACATGTTTTTTAGTTCAGAAATATATTTCTAAAATGTAAATAAAAAGATTTATAAATATTCATCCATCTCTGAAAAAATATATATACCTGTAGGAACTATCTTCAGAAACCTTTAAATGGTAAAACTGCAGCCCCCCCATGTGTTTTTTTTGTGAAAAAATTTCAAACACCTCAATGGCAGTAAGAGGACAGCACTTGATCTTACTCTTCTTCCTCATCCCTGTTCCTGTTAAAGATCCTTGTTTTGAGATTTTTTCATCTACAGAGCTTTAAAAAGTTTGCAGAGTCAGTGGTGGCCACACATCACATAACAAATAACTAAAAAGTGTTTACAATGTGAATATGATTATTTTCCATAACTTACTGTGCCTTCATTTTCTGTGAAGTAAAAAAAGATGGCATCAGATCAGGTGTGTCTGTCCGTAAAGAATCTGCTGTTGTCAACTCTTTACTCACTGCTGCTACTAACTGAGGAAGATCAACAACAGATATGTCAGGCAGATTCAGTATTTGAGCTCTGCTGACAATGCAATCTGTTGGATGGTCATCCTTAAACGTTAATGAGTGGGATGGCAGGACAGGTGATGTAGAATGAGATTCCAAATTATGAGCTGATGAGCTGTTGTCACTAGTCATCCTGGGAGCTTTCTGCTTAGTTGTGTGTTTGTCAAAATCTCTTGTAGGTTCACACATGACTGCAACATCCAAATGGAAACTCATCAAAACAGAAGTAAAAAGGATAGATTCAACTAGCCTACTGTATAATCTGCCTACATCATTTACAAGTATGTAACTACATCCGAAATGACATTAGATAAGTACAAGCTTTAGCATAAAGGACAACATAAATAACTTATCTCCAGTAAACTAGCTAGATAAATTATCGAAATGCACAGAAACCATCAGAATGGCTATTTTACCCTAGACTCGGATTCAGATCCATGAAAAATTATTTCCTTAAAAGTTACCAGCGTGCAGCCAGCGCTGTTTGTATTGTGTTGATGTGTCGCTATGCAGTCTGTTTCCATTGGAAACCCCACCCCCCCCACCCAAAAA